>VOMN01116454.1:0-38314 GCA_014899125.1 Orchestia grillus
GTCAAATTGTCAAGAACTCAGAAGTAAAGTCGAGAAGCTGGCGGTACACACCGGCGAGGAGATGGCCGTAAGAAAACCGAGTCGCCGCCGCCATGACCGGCCCCGCTCCCCACTGGGCAGTCAAGACTGAGACTGTGAGCCGACACAGCTCGGCCAGAGCATGCTGCTGAGGGAGACCTCGCCCCCTCGGGGTCCACAGAGAACTGAGAGTCTTGGGGAAGTAGCAGTGACGAACACAGGGGCTCGACGCTCCTCTGGGCAGGGATGGGGGCTCCCGTGTGCGACGAGAGGGAAGTCAGAGAGGATTGGGACGATGAGAGCGAGGAGTGAGAAGAAGAGCGAGTGAAGGACGAACTACAAAGCAAGTGCTGGCTGGACGGAGGGAGACAGGAGGAATCGGAGAAGAAGAGAGATGAAGGAGGGGAGGTAGAGGGTAAGTGAAGGGAAGCCATGTTGTGGAGTGCTACGTCGCCCTCCACAGTGACGGTAGAAGTAGCTGAATGCAAGGTGATGGTATTCGGAGAGGTGGAGGGCGAACGAGGGAACAGAGGCGGTGGAGGGAAAAGAGTGATGGAGTTCGAGGAGTGGTCTGTGGATCGCTTCCGGGCCTGTTCCAGACGGGAGAGCTCATCAGAGACCCGCTCGTGCCCTGTATTTAAAGAACATTTTTTACAGTGATATCTCGAAAATTTCCAGGAGGCAGTACAGGTGAAAATAAATAACAAAGGTAAAGCCCCAACCCAATCAGTGGGAGGTGGACTGAAATTCAAAGCCGCAGTCAAAAAGAAAACTCAAAGGCTAGCTGATCACACAGTCAAAATGCTTTTCAAGAGCGATCTCACGTACTTGGATATACAAATACTAATCAAAATACCATAGAATCCAAACATAAAATGAACATTTCAATCAACACTAGTCGCAGATATTCGCATTATTTCAGAGGTACTCCAAACTTCGAATTACAAGCTAATATGCAAGCGTTGAATTTCAAAATAGAGTAGAATACTTAGATTTATCCAACAAACTGGAAGTCCTTCTACATGAATATAAAATTTAGTCGCTGTTTGTAGTTTAAAAGTCAAAGACGGCAATATCGAAGCAAATTTTTTCAAGAGCAATACAAATATAGCTGCTAACATTCTGTGGATCATAGGGCTTATAAAAGTAGATTGTAACATCTGTTAAAGTTTTGCCTCTCTTTGAACGATTATTGTTTACATCTTTATTAAAAAATTACTATTAACAGAGTGCTCTGAAAACAAGCGCATAATGCCAAATAGGCGACATGGAATTCGTTTATATATACACATGGCATTTTAGTTAACTCAGTATGAACATTACTTTATATACACATGCCATTTTAGTTAACTCAGTATGAACATTACTTTATGTACACATGGCATTTTAGTCAACTCATAAGTATGAAAGTTACTTTATAAAAGTCAGTACACTGAAACAACAGAAGTATATTTGAAATTGTAGTGAAGATTATAATAATTGTTAACAAAATTTCCGAATTGTTTAGCAAACGCAGCTGTTTCATATCGGCACCAAGAAGTGATAATTTTGTAGTCGATAAGGTAACTTCTAACCTTCACCTTCACTTTCCACTTTGCCTTGAGGTAAACTTCACAAACCCGTAACGTGGAGCATTTACCACTTGTTGAATTAATACATCTTGTGCGTGGTGCTGCGAGAATGGTGCTGCGAGAATGGTGCTGCGAGAATTAGCAGACATGGATCTTGCGTATGGTGCTGCGACAAAATGCGCTGAGAGGATGCACCAAAGGGAGGCCTAAACAAACGCCTGCCAACCATCAGATATTTTCTGCACTTCGCGCGAGATTGCGTGCAAGGGAACTTTCAGTATCAACTGCAAGACGGTTGTCGCCCTAGGCGCTTGCGCAAGTGGAAATAAAGGTGAAGAGGACAGTCAGAGTATACACGTACAAGGCGCATGAAATATTCTAAGATGTTCAAAAGTACACAGAGGCAAATGGTAATTAAATGGGAAGTTACGTTTCCGCTGTAGCAGGTGATATTTCTTGTCTTTTCAAGAAATGATCTGGTTTGATAACTGTCATTATATGTTGCATCTATTTACATCACTCTTTTTTAGATGACGCATTTTCATAATTTTCCCAACAAACGCACTCATTCTTTCAAAAACATTTGAATTTCTAACACAAATCAATTTTATTTTCAATTTTACACGAAGTATAGAAAAATCAGCGTTGATTTTTTCAAATGTAAATGCAACAAAGAATCGGAATTAATTTTTTACTTGCTTATATAGAAAACCTAGTTTCACTGGACTTGGACTTAAGTACAACATAGAAATTCCTCTAGATTATCATCTCCTCACAATTTTTTTTTAACGTCGTGTAGATCTGTTTGAACTGTTTTTCTACATGTGAACTTAGACATTTAAGAAGTTTGTTCTACCATCTAGGTCATCTACATAAATTTGTGCGTAAAATTTTAAGAAGTGAACTCAATAGTTTATATCATAAATATATTTTGACTATTACATGCAAAACAATATTCTCAACCGTAGTACCTAATACTATTAAAAAAATTAAAGAATATTAATATTAAAAAGTGAATTTTAGTCATAATTAACAAACTCTACCAAGAAATTGAGCTGAAAATAATTTTTCAAAACAGGTTCACCATTGGCAGTTGCTTCAGAGTGAAAAACTATATTCACACTTGTCTTGTATTGCATGGCATCAGAGCAGCCAGCAAGACCACCCATTCTGGAGAGCTCCTGCGCCATCTCCACACACACAATGTTGAACACAAGGTTGTGTCCGCTAGTATTTACAGACCAGTAAATCCATTTCAAATACTTGTCCTATATGTCAAAATAGTTCTAAAATTTCAGCCAACTTCAGAGGCACTGATTTTAAATTACCAGTTCGTATTTTAATCTGCTACCATTGGCTAACATTGAATAAATGTACACTTGTACGCCATTAAACCTTTTGGGCTACGGAGCGAGCCTCTACCTCTCGTGCAATTTAGTTTCTGTTTATACTCTCATTTTCAGTTTCTGTTTCAACTTACCAACAACTTAAAGCTACAATCACGACGAGCCTAATGTACTTACAGAGAGCATCTCTGACTTATGAAATTGTGCGCAATTTCTAGTAGGTATATTCAACAAGTCGAAATGCGTTCCAGGAAAATATCACCTCTTTCGAGTGGAAAGAGCTGCAGCAGTGATGAAGAGTCCCATAAGTAATACACTGGATAACAAGCAACTCTGCAGGCCCACACGCATAAAAAAAAATTGGTTATTTTATCAGCAGAAGCATGGAAACCTTAGCCACGGTTGAACCTCTCATCTACAGACACCTTGTACTAATGGATACTGGACGCTAGGGACAAAATCTGCGAGTCTGAAAACATATTACATTGGCCGGAATGTCTGGAACAAAAGTGCACGATTGTCATTAACTTAAAACTCACGTTAACGGCTAACCTCTCCGTTTAATTATTCCGTTAGAGAGAAGTTCAACTCTATTGCGAAATAAGAGGTGCACAGCCTACAACACACCTGCACGCGCAGCAGCCTGCACTGGAGTGCGCCCGTTCTTGTCGAGACTGTCGATGGCCTGCGGGCTGTAGTGGTAGAGGGCGCACGCGCACGCCAGGTGACCCTTGGCAGCCGCACACGCGAGGGGGGTCCGACCCCGACAGTCCCGGCGCATCGCGTCCAGCTCAGCATCCAGCACCAGCGACGGGGACTCCTCCCGCCACCTCAGCAGCGTGGTGAGCACCCTGTGCGGGCACATGCGGGGCACCGCCACTTCTTAGCCACACGTGTTCACTCCAGCCAAGCAGTGAACGTCATCGCATGCGTTATATCACCAGAGCCTGGGAGCCCACTTTGACTTCATGAGCAATTTTCTGATTCTCATAGCGTGATTTCAGCTCTAAATCACCGCTGATATTAGCTCCCAGCATCTAATATTAAAAAAAAGCTTTTCTGACTTTGACTTTTAGAGTGCCACACAGAAACCTTAGTTTAGGCTTAATTTTTACTTGGACTTTATCATATTAATTTGATTTTCATCTAGAGAACAATAGGAACTATTTGAACGCCAAGGAAGATAATACGCAGCAGTTAATGATTGACCCTTTCAGATAGTCAATGCTAGATGGAAACAACACACTCACGTTTCCAAAAATATTATATAACTATTTATGTTTTTAAGCACATTTAAAAAAAATAAATTACCAATGCAAACACCTATGAAAAAATAGGTTAAAGTTAAACTAGCGCTTTATGTTGAGCGAATCAATCTTTATAAAAAATCAAGAATTTAAGTGAATATTCGAAGATTATTACAACAGTACATATTGAAATGAACTGCGCTAACATAAGGGGAGTCGTTGGAAACAAACGAAAGCATCATGAAGCAAATATTTAGCTTCCTGACATTAGACTTCCAGTTGATGTACTTCAAATTTGTACAGAAAATTTTCTCGTACTTATGCTGTGGCAGTACCCGCCAACTCACGCGAGTACAGAAGCAGAGGTCCCTTCACACCTCACTCGACAAGCCGCGCAGGCTACTGTCAGGTAATGTGCACTCGGACTTCGATGCGAAAATTGAAGGACACGGAACATGACGTTTCCAATCTAAAAGCTGGAATTCTCCCATGAGAAAAAGAAATAAACGAGAGAAAAAGGGGATAATGAAAGAATAATCAGCCAAACTGAGAGCAAAACACATGACTAGCATCGGACTACCTGAGGAGAATGCCACGGAGTAATGTTCATGAGATAAAGGGAACATAGTTTCGGAAGGCTTCACGAGCGGCAGTCTTACATTTCCAAACTACGCTTAACTATCAAGCGTCACTCGAACACTGCAGGGGGACAACTTAAGTTGCACTACGTATGATCACGCTGTTGTCATACTTTATGCTGTTTTCAGGGGCATCGCACTGTCTCCACCACCCCTACACAGCATCAGTCTGGCTCATGCGGTGGAAGTAGGCAGTAAAATAGTATTACTTCCAATACTTCGAATGGAATGTAAAAAAATAAATAACTTTCTCGACCCCTAGCTAGCCGTAACTGAAAACACCCTGGAGTAATTAAGCATTGCAAAATTTTACTTCGAAGCAAAATACGAGAACGTAATTCGTTAACAAGGATGTATTTCTTAGTGCCCGCCGCAGTAGAGCGTACAGACCTTGTGTAGCCCAGGGAGGCGACGATGTGTGCAAGGGTGGAGCGGGTGCCGGCAGCAGCCGTGTAGCCACCACCAGCCGCACCAGCTGTGGAGCTGGCAGATGGCAGCCACTGGCACCGGCTCAGCCGCTGGCAGTACGAAACTATCACCTCCTGAAATACCATGTGACGCATAAATTACATACAATATTTTTTTTGGAAAGAAACATGTTTTTGAACATTTTTCATTATTATGAAAAATATGGGTACGAACGGTAATGAATGATTACGAGGGAACTTAAGTTTGCTTCAATCTTCACCGTCTATACGAATTTCAAAATGCATTTTCGTAAGGATGGCGCTAGTTTTTCGTGTGAAGCTAAATGCAGCCTGCAGCCTTGGTGCCAGAATGCTTGGGTTGACGAAGGGTTGAGTTCGAAGATGAGCTTCAGTGAGTCAGGGAGACAACAGACATCAGGGAGGGGTACGAGGAGCAGCCACTGCAGAGTCGTGCTACGGACGTTGAGTTCATGCATCTAGCAACAGGCGTTGACCTACACCTGGACCTGGACTTGCCAGAATGGAGGAAGAGCACCACAACTTCTACCCTGTGGCACAACTATCATACTCTGCCCTCTCCCAGGTATGACCACTACTAGTTGCCTTTGTTCAACTGAAACCCGTTGGAAATATTTTTTCAGTGCATTTCATTGTTTCTCCCAGTTTCACAGTACAAACATTGCAAAATTTATTCATCAAATCTGACAGCACAAAATTAAAATCTGGTTGACGAACCTCAAAGTTGGGTACCGAGTATAGCTTAAGTTTGTGGTGCGGGGAAGGGACACCTCCTCCCTCACTGCCCCCCGCCTGGGTGCCCCCCTGCAGACTGGCCTCCACACTGTCCAGACGTTGCACCAGCGTAAACCTGAGCAGCTCTTCCTCCTGCTCCGTGCTCACAGGCTCCTGGGAACGTGCATGTGTCAGGGCGAGTCCATATCACAGTGATGTTGCCTAGCATTTCTTGCACTTGCGATTAAGATTTCCTACTTGAAATTACCAGCGTTAAGGACAATGAATAATCTAAATGCGTTACCCATCATCAAAAAATGCGTCAAGTTGCATACGGACATACCATTACTCTGTCAATATAAAAGAAAACTGTAAATTTTCACTCACTGATACATACACACCAAAGGTAGATTAAATAAAAATGTGAAAGCCAGTCTACATGACTAAAATGGATGACCGACCATGTAAAAAGCTCTCAATATACGTAAGCTATTCGGTCACTAGTAATTTGAACGAGGTTTTAACTGATCTATAGTGGAATTTTTCAGTATGGAGATGTCAGCATCGGTTTTTATAGCTGTTGTCTGAAGAAAATAATTGAAAAAATTGCACACCAAATTGCGTCACTATCCTGTGTACTAATGGACCTGAATCGATCGATCAATCAATCATAGTGAAAAAATGTCCCCTACAGAATAATTATGTTCTTATGAACAAACCGATTAAATTGGTCGATCACATTCTCATGTACAATAGCTCTTCGACAAAAAATTATCATAAACGAATACAGATTTCTGAATATCTCTACCGGTTGAATATATTCTTATAAAGATTTCTTTGTGGAGACTATGTTATCGGTGTATCCATTTGGCGTTCTTCAATTTGAGGAAAGGGTACCTAGGTTCACACACCTCGTCAAGGAAGGAGTATTTATCTAAGATAATTTACCTTGCATCATCAGCAACAAATGAGCTTAAAACAACAATTGTTATTTTGTCGTGAGGGTGTTTTCATTAAAAAAACAAAAGAAACTCGACAACAGGCGATACAATTTGGCGGTGGAGGCTAACCAGGCTCCTCGCCTCGAGAACGAGCTACATGTGCCCAAATAATCGCGCGCTCTCCTACAGGTAGAGAGGCAACAGTTTAGCAGGGCACACTGAGGAGACAGGGAGACAAGTGAGCTCCCAGGATGTTGTGGGTCTACAGCAAACGCAGATAGCACTTCGCACAGCAAGCGCCCGATAGCACTAAGATGAAGTAAACCGTGACCGATCTCACTTCGGCAACCGTTTCAATAAAAAGTGTAACATTTTAACAAAAATAAAAAACATCTCAATGATGTAGTGTGCAAAAATTTCCTTTGATGAACTTTACAGTCATAATGAAGATAGGGCATTGAAATTTCAGGCGATGAATTAGTCAGCATTCAATAAGAAAGTGCAGTTGGATAGTGACGTACCTCTTTGATTTTATACTCTTCGACGGGTGGTTTTTTGTACTCGAATATCACAGAATTGGAGACAACAAAGCCCTGGCAGGCGACCTGCAGCGTCACCAGCCCCGCCTCGTGCGCTGCACAAGTCGGCCAGGTCATTATCGAAGTTTATGATCTGATCAGTGGTAAAAAATAAACAAATAAATTAGTGCAGAAACACACTTAATTGACAACGCAGCACATGCTCAGCCCCTCCTGTCGGGAGTTGAGGAGCCGTGGACATATCGCGCCTGCGCTCAGGTATACAAGCCTCCATCCTGACCTCTGCGCTGGAGCCGCCACACTCCACACTCACGCGGGCAGTAGCAGCGCAGCACCCCGGACTGCACGAGAGTGGTGGGGGTCGGCACTCCGTCAAACAGCACCGCATAAGGGGAGGTGTCGCTGTACCAGGGCCCCGTAACCAGCACCTTCACACCCCCCTGCCAGACATCGACACGTCAGTCAGCAGCCTTGGTCCTCTACCAAGAGTGAGCACACTTTATCTTACTTCCTGAGATGCGTGATGTTATGCTTATGTGGACTTCAGTATCCACAGTGTAATAAAACTTTCCTTCGCGAAATATCACTTGTATACTAGCATCTTGCGTCATATTAGCACAAAAAACTGCCTGCTAAATAGACGTTATGACCCCTAAGTTCGTGCTCTACAGCCCATGTAACAATGTGTAAGCAATGACGTTGCACACTCCTTCATAGGAGAGTTTCTCTTGCGCAAGATAAAACGCATGCATACAGTCAGACTTAAATACGCGAGTGAAGATTTTGTGCAAGAGTTGGATGAATATGATACCAGTTCTGAACTAAAAATAAATTTTTTCATAGAACATTCCACGCTCCGAATTTAGAACAACGATTACTGTCTAGAACACACCTAAACGAATTTCGATTTTCATTCAAATTTTTTGCGTCGCAAGTGAAACACTTAGGTTTTCTTTAGAAATTGCCCCAGGGGAAAAATTAACTTATCTCTGACTCGAGCTCACACAACGCTCATAAGTGGACGCAATGCAAAAGTAAAACTCGAGGAAATCTAAGATATCTCCTCGAATAAACTGTTGCTGAGGCAAAACAGTTGTTCATTTGAGCAAGTCTGACCAGGCGGACGGGCGTGAGGCGGCCTCCTCTCATTGGCGCACCCAGAGCTCAGCGATGAAAGTCTTCAAGAAGTTCAGTTTCGAACCCTTGTGTTCTACACAATTCTCAAGGAACGACTTCAAACTACCGGCATCTAAAGTAATTAACTTTTCCAACACGCGAACAACTTCTTAATTTTACTTAGAAAGTGAGCTGAATGAATAATTCAGTACACAGTTAAACCTCGATTTTCATTATTGGTTTATTCGAAAAGCCTGACGAGAACTTAATGCACGAAAACTGTAATTATATTTACCACTATAGTATTACTTGCCCATTCGAAATTATGTAAATTTAATTCATACCTAAAACAATAAAACTCGATTAAAAAGTTCTTGAGAGTTAAATCTTATAAAAACTAAGGCAAACGAATTCCGAAGTTTGACCATAGCTATTAACTAAATTTTATCGAGCCATGTTTATTCGTCTGGTGTTCGGATGCAAAATATTATAATAATAAAAGTTTTAAAAATCATAAAACCCTCCCTTCGGCGGTTGCCGTACTATTAGTTAACCATTACAGTACTGTCTCAATGGACACCACTAGATAAGTTGACGCAACGCAATAGCTTCAATTTTTACTAAATTATATTTACAAAGATCCCTTATTACCTTTAGGCAAAAATGTTGAAAAAGTTATTTTTTCGCTGGAATATTCATCGGCAAAATTCTTGAGAAGAGCAAATTGTATAACCAGGAGCCGGGAGTTCAGCCTGGAGCTTCTCCACAAGCAAGTTGAGCAGCGTCACTTCGCGTGGCTGTCTTACTAGATCATAATGTTAATTATCAGAAAACCAAATTGACCTATCATAATCTCCTGCCAAACTAAGCAGTATCAGTATGTTTATTGATCCAATAAGTGTTAATATCAAACCAATAAAATAGCTATTTGTAAGAGTATGCTCTGTAAATTTTTATTATATTTGGCCACTGTAACTATTCTTCATAAGCATCAAATCCTATAATGGAAACTCCTCTGACATGCCGTCGTCAAACACTACAGAAGAAATCCGAAATACCGCTGCACATGGAATCAACAAGTGTTATTTGTTAAATGATCTACGACTTTCTTAACTTACGGTCGCACAAGTACTCACCTCAGGATATGCCCACTCTGGTGAGTAATCAGAGATGTTGGCGGTGTTTTCACGGTAGTCCATTTTGACAGTTTGTTGGCTCTGGTTGGCGACGCTTTTAGCGCTGCTGTTATTAGTGCTCGTGCTGCTGCTTGTATCACTATTGTTGCTATTGGCATTGTCAGGAGGTGAGGTGTCGTAGTGATCGAGGTCAGGGAAGTCCGTCAGCATGTCAAACGCATAGAGGTTAGCGAGAACATCGTCATCCTGAGGTGTGATGTCGTTGTCGATAAAATCCATAGGATTTACGTCCACTCCTGAGTTAGGTGTATCACGATTACACGAGCTTTGAGGAAGGTTAGCGCTCAGAGTTTTTTGAATGTCTTCAGGAGACAGATCTATAGTGTCAGAGAAGAACTCATCCTTTTCAACAGAAAATTCCGACAACTCGGCCTTAATGCCGAGGAAGCTGTCTTTGGTGTGCCGCTCGGTTGAGGAGAGCATCGAGGGATTTGCCACAGTTTCCGAGCTGGAATGACTGCTTGCCCTGCTGGTCCTAGCTACAGCATCTCCTGCCTCGAGACTCGAGACTAGGTTAGCGAAAGTTCCCGAGTCCAGTGAGAGACTTCCGTTAGCAAGTCCCTCGCGCTTAATTTGTTGAACCTTGACTGGTGTTTGATTTCCGGACGGCTGTTCAGATTTGTCGTTAGACAGACGAGGAGGGGCGTCTGTCTCACCATTAGAATCTTTTGCCGGTTCCACTCTAGATCGAGGCAGGAGTTCAGGTAGAGTGCGAGATAGCTGCTGCTGTTGTGTAGCACGGTCTTCCGCGTGTTGCTGCTGAACAGATTTTTGTTGCTGGTGGACAACATGAACAGTGCGGGGATGATTATGCTGCTGGTGTTGAGCCTGAACTGGAATATGCTGAGGCCCTCGCACGTGATGGGATTGAGAATGCTGTTGATGCTGAACAAGATGCTGCGCTGTCACTGTCATGTGTTGCTGCTGGTAATGCTGTTGTTGCTGTAGGTGATGATGGTGTTGGATGTGAGGCTGAGTACTGTGTGGCTGGTGGTGGAGGTGGTGCAATGGCGCAGCGGTGGCACCTCCTGCTGTGGTAACCGTGGACTGAGTGTGGCCAAGGTATGATGTCAGTGTCAAGGGGCCGCCCAGAGGAAGGGAGTGATGAGGAGAAGCATTAGTGCCTCCACTGTTGAGGATGAGCAATCCTCCCCCGCCCTGGATGGTGGATAAGTTGAAGATTAGCGGAGCGGAACTTGTGCTCAGCGGAGTAGAACCCCCTTCGGTCAAAGGAGTTGGTGACACAGAAGTTACTCCAAACACGCTTTTGCTGTTCATGTTGTCGCTTGGGCTGCTACTACTGTTGTTATTCTTGTGTGAGGATTCTTGGCCATTAGATGTAGTAGGAGTGTTATTATTACTACTGCCATTTTCGCTGTCGTTCTTATTACTGCAGGGCGCGTTACCAAGTCGGCCGTTATTGATGCTGACGGTGTTAACGACCACCGTATGAGTTGCTGCGTCAGTGTTAGCAATGATAGTGTTGTTATTGAGGTTGTCGAGGAGAGTGTTAGCATTGGCATTGTTGGGAGGGGGGGAAACTGTGGAGGAAGATGTGATAGTCGTGGTGGTGGTGGTGGTGGAGAGAGAGGGAGCAGACCCCTCCTGGGATAGGCTCAGGCACCGGGGGGCCGGTCCCTCGCTCCCTAGCCTAGCGGGAGGGCGCTCATCACAGGACACCTGCGAGAGGAGGCGGTGTGTTGTGGGGAAGATCTTTCAACATGCAGCAGTGGTGCACTGATGTCAAACTCGGAACATGTCGCTAACGTAACAAAATGTCAGGGCGAGTCGCCGCGAATAGAGTAAAGCAAAATTTAACGGGTTTAACGACTCAATTTGTCTGAATCATGTTTTAGTAAATGAGACAATGTGCATATCAAGTGCTACGTTATACCGACTGCAACTTAAAAACAAAGTGCTACAGAGTTTGACACCACTGCATTAGCACAAGAAAAGGCAGCTGAGCACCAAGCCTCTCGAGAGGAAGGTGTACAGTAGAAGTGAAGCGTTCCGTATGGCTTACTAGCTACCAAACAAACGCTACAAGGATGATTTACGTTTGTCCATGTGAAAACAAAGAAATAACGGGCAATAAAAATCACAAGGCCAACTTGTGTAGCGTAAGGGACGAATAATGGAGAACAAAATTACTATAATAAAAAGCAAACGAACAAATGGAAAGGAATAACAGATCATGTCAAAAAAAACGAGTGCAAACAAAGTCATAGCCTAGAAGAAAGAGTTGCAATAAATGACTTTGAAAGTGACATGAACAAGGTAAAAAATATTAACTGAAAACGGTAGCGTCACAAGATATAACGTAAAAAGCACACAATTTGTAAAATACTCGGTAGATGAAATGAAATAAGTCAACGGCATGGAAGACAAAGGGTCAACTAAAAGCGAAGCATGACAGTGATTATAAGAGCATTTACTGTCCAAAATGGCTTCTGCGGAAGAATAGGATGAAACTCGACAGAGTAGTAAGACCATAAACTCTTCTTTCGTCTCATATACAGTTTCGTACTACATCGACAGATTTAAATGCAATGACACAAGAAGTTCTATGAAAACATGATGGTAAACTTCTGTATTTTATAACACGCTAGCAAATAATTGGTTACAAAAACCACCCACACACTCATCTGAGCACGCGGCGCACAAATGGCATACTTCGAAAACCTTACCCTACTTACTGAGCTGCGAATTATTTGTAACGATTGCTAGAACCGAATATACAAAATATGCGTACACATTTTATTAAGATCAGACACAGAACCGATGTCATATAACAGGAAGGAAGAATTTCCGTACCAATATATTCTTGTCACTAGTTCACAGGCAATAAAGACGAGCATCAAGGGAGGGCAGGTGAACATGCTCGTTGTGACCGAAGTGCTGACCTACACCGACTTGGAGGGGTATACAGGGGGATCGCACTTGTTTCCGTGGGGCCTTCACTCGGTCCTACTTTAACCATCATTTCGCTGGGTTGCCACAGCGAGCTTGACTCAAACATTACACAGTACAAAGCAACCCATTACCTTGCAAACGATACGTAAATATACCGTCCTCGTCACCAATACCAGGGAAACTCGACCTTTCTTCATTACTTGAACAGCGAACATCCACAATGCAGCTCACTTGAAGAAGCCAAGCTATTAACTTTCTTTACCTTTTAGACGTTACAAACATTCTAAATTGAGTAGTTAAACAAAGTTTTTCAAACCAATTTATAATTTTTTTGTTAACTACTGCTTCTACTCTTCCGATCCACTTCCTGAGATTCGTACCGTTGAAAGATTTTTCTGTTAGTTCAAGAAGAACCCAGGTTGAATTTGGACCTTACGAAAGTATTTCTATAGATGACAAAATTTTTCACTGAAAATAAGCACACAAGGCTCAAAGCGCATACAACAAGAAACTCAGACAGAACTTTTCCAATTTGCATTGTTAGGCAGATTTTACCCTTAAAGATTTATTTTGTGCCCCCAAGCACAATGCGTCAAGTTTGCCAAATTGATCGATTATCACTTCCCAGAGAAGGTTCATGTATAATACATACATCTGGAGGCAGGACGCTTTCATTAGGACGATGCCAGGCAGTCGGTACCTACGTCTGAGACACAGCAATGCGCTCAGTTACGTTCCAACGATTGTGAAGCACCGCACCCACTAACAAGGGTAAAAAACGTACAAAAGAATAAATTTTATCTCTGGAAATTAAAGAGTTGTACAAACCTCAAAATTGTATGCGTTATTATTGAGGTTACTATAGCAAATGTTCCAGAAAAATAAATTTATACTGAGGCCAAATAATCAGAAAGTAAGAACAATAATTACTTTAACACTCTCCCCAGAGGTTGATAATTCTATTCTAAATTTTACAATGAACAGCTAAGCAACTACATACACATTCTGATGTTTATTAAGTGCCCACAGGTTTTCCGTGAGTCGCATACCTCAACCCTAGAACGCACGGGGTATGCTAGCAGTCAGCTGGGTAGGCAGATGAACTTCTACCAGCCAAATGATAAGAAATAAAATAATGACGTCGTTATGAAATTGCTATTTTTCCCTGAAGACACTCTGAGATTAAGTACTCGAGCAGTCATCAATCAATATCTTACATCAAAGAAAGAGAAAACTAACCCTGATATATTCAAGAAGACAGATCATAAAGGGTATTTCAGCAGTATCACAGTTGAGACGCAATTGATCTTCTATCTTATACCAATAAGTAGATAAAAGTGGACTTTTGGCAAATACTTGCATTCTTCCCGATGAGCGCTCCTTAAGGAATTCAACAGATTATTTAAAATTGCATACACTCAATTCGAGGCACAAAAATGACGGATATGGGGCGCCAGTATAAAAGAGCTTGTCGCTACTCTGTCATTAGGAGACGCGCACGTCCAGCTAGCCATGTGACAGGTCAAGCGTAGATTGCAGGACCACACCCAAAAGAATAGCAACAGGATACATCTTGAAGAGTACCTAATGGAAACGCTTCCATTTACACAGTAAAGCAGTCCTGAGAGTAGGACGTTGTTTTCAAACAGAACATGAGTATTCTTCGATATATGCTATTGATCGGCACATCAAACCGATGATATGTGATAAAGACATGAGATTAATAACATTAATGAGTTGTTCCTCGAGCATTTATTTCATCATGATGCAGAAACAAACGGGTTTCGAGGAAATATTAGTACATCTTATGATAATGTTATTTTCTGTAATGTTAACTAATACTTTATAAGCCTCGAAATCGAGATGAAAATAAATATTCTACATGAGTTTTATGGAGGCACGAATATTACGGAAGTAGCTATGAGCACACTGGTGTCCCAGTGACAACTCCACAATACATTAGAAAATATACGGGAAGAACTGTGAAAACTGCTTCCTCTATTTGAACAAGCATGGCGAATACAGTTGATTTATGTCCCCACTGCACAGACAATTTTAGTTATAATTGTGAAATCGCACGCATTCGTGCGCATGAGACCTGATAAATGAGACCCACGTGGGGACTACGTGGGTCACGTAGTCAAGTGTCACAGATTTTGACCACAGATTTTGAATGCAGTGTCTAGGACGAAAAATTTTGAGCACAATTCAAATTGTGCATAAAACAAATGCGACATAAAACGAGGACTAGCTGTACAATTTAAAATGGAGCGTTTACCGGTAGCTTTGTCACGCGTATGACTGAACTTCAGAAACACAAGAAATATTAGACATAATTGTATTATTCTAGTGTTGGTTTCAACAGAAACCATATGGATGTCTAGCCATAGCCAAGCATAATCTAGCCTGCAGTGCACACTAAATAAAAGCAACAAGGCTGATGAAAATGAGAGTCTGAATTAATTTTCTTCGATTTCTTCCTAAGTAGCAGTCGATTCCTAAGTTAACAGTTTTAATAGCGACTAAAGTCATGGGTTCACCCCCAATCTTCAATTAGAAAGTCTCATACCTCGTGACTGATAGAAATGAACTATCCAATGCTGAGTTATGGTACTAATCAATTCAGAGAAGCCCACAAGGCACCTTGGAACAATATTGGAACATTCCCTAGAGTGCGCCCAGATGTACCCGATGTCTGAATGTCGATGTTTTGTACGCGTGGGTCTGATGACCAGTCTTCGGACAGCCTTGGCATGAAATGGGAAATAATTTTCCTTCCATAATATTTGATACTCAAGTTGTCGTTTATTATAACGAAATTCGATCGCATTTTTTTGCAAATTCTGAAATTCTTCAGTCAGAAACAAAGTTAAAATTTTATTGAAATAGTCCCGCTAGGTGTACAGTAATGTTGCAGCATATCGACGAAAGGGAAAAGCTTAAACATTTTTAAGAAACTCAAAGGCGATATGAGAGGAAAGCGTATCTGAAACACTCGCACATCAAGAATTTTAAGAAAAAAGGGAGTCCCTAAGAAAAGGGAAAAGACGAAAAACCACGGTCTCTCTAACGTTGTTGTATCATAGAAGACAGTGCTATATTTTCTGCATGTCGATATGGCAACTCGATGAGTAAAAGTAATGAAAACAAAAAAGTCACGCACTCCTCCCTCATTCCGTAGAAGGCAGTCTACCTAACCAATGAGAATGGCCTACCACGCAATCTTTTTCCATTCCATCAGCAAACTTCAACCTAAAATCGACCAAAGGAAAACTAGACGAGTTGAGCAAAAGTTTGCAAAACAAGAAAGGAACACACAAGGTGGTACAAAAAAAATCGAGGCTAGTTCTGTAAAGCGCCAAGCGTTGGAGCACAAAGCCACACGCGCGGTCGCAGAGAGCAATGACCTTCGTAAGTCTAGGAGTCGAGAGACATCTTACTGTGTGGATCGGTTGCTCTGCAGGTACGTGCTATTGTGACTACGTGCGTGGCTCCGTTGCCATTCTAAAATGAACGATACGCTTGAATGAAGAGCGGACGTGAAATTTTTTCTTTGAGCGGACGATGTCGCCATGAGTCGTGCGACGTAGTTTGAGTGACATTAGCCCTTGAAGAGCAGAAGAACATCACTGAAGAACGACGAGAAATCAGGAAAAGATTCATCAAGCTCAACACCGGAAAACTTCAAGACCGTTTAGCGATTTGCACACAACGATTGTGAGAAAACGGTCCACAATACTGCTTCCATTGTCATTGTCTGACACGGAGCAGTGCAGTCAATCCCAAGTCAGTTCTGTTGATTTGAACAGGCACCGTGTGGCTGCCAAACTAGTCCCTAGACTGCTCACTCAGGAGTAGAAGAAACATCGCATAGAAGGCTGCTATATACTCCATCAGCGTGCCGTGGATGACTTGTTTTTCATGTCGAGGATGATTACTGGTGACAAAACTCGGGTATACGGGTATGATCCTGAGACTTAAGCCTTAAAAGGCCACCGTTCTGACACAATTGAGGGAGATCTTGTGCGAATTCCCGTTGCTCCACATGTTTCGAGAAATGGACTTCCACGACACATTCCGGAAGTGGCAGGAACACCGGGAATGCTGCACGAGTATTGCTGCGCAAGAACTTCTTTGAAATTGATAGAATGAAAAAAGGAAGATAATAACGTATTACTTGTCACAAGAGCTAATCTCGAAACGTTTTCACCACCTCATACTTAGAGTTTGAGGCATCAGCAAGGGGATGCTACTGATGTATTCTGGGCACACATTACTACAGGTTCGAAAAGATTGCAATGGTGAGTTGAGACTGGAGTTACAGTTGAGACGACTGTCATTACGTTAGTTTCAAATATTTTACAACAAATCTATCCGTGGAGTGCAATGCGCAAATCGCACTCAGAGTAGCTCTTATAAGTACCAGACATTTAAAATTCAGAAAATTCTTACGAAAGTACGTTATTCTGAAGTTTCTTTAGATCACGAATGCTAATAATAATGTGCATGTTACAATTCATCAGTTGATAATAATTATCAACTGATGAATTGTAACATGCACATTATTATTAGTTGACCTGATTATAATCAGGTCAACTGCTCAACACTTATGAGCTAAAGACGAATTTTTGAATTATTGCGGACACGATTCTAGTTATTTCATCTTTACTTTGTAACTTAAACGGCGAAGTTCCTTACATCATACCATGAGAGAAAAGTGTATAGATTTAACAAAAAAATGATATATTACTGAATATATGATAATCGTATACGCTCTTATTCCTTAATGTGAAATATATTTCCAACTGTATGAATGTAAATTTGAAATACTACTGATATCGTCAGAGCGTAATGAATAATGATTTCATCTATAACTAATAAGTAACCTCAAGCTAATAACTGGAATCAATGATGAACTTATATACAAGGTCATGAAAGGCTTCATTGCTCGATTTAAAGGAAACGAGTCAGTTTACAGTACACACGCAAACGAAGCGCTTTGTACAGCTCACAAAAACGAAGGGAAATCAATATTTCGAATCGTGTAAGGACTGCTGACGTAAATATGACCCTTTATGGTGATGATGATGCCTACTCATTAGTTACTGAGCACACTTAGCCGGGTAAACTAGCATGGTGTGCCTGCCGAGTTCTCTTAGCTCTCAGGAAAGACCAAAACAGAGACGAAAGACGTAAGTCTTGCGGAGTTGTTCGTCGTAACTGTACATATGGAGAATATGAATAAAACTTAACTACACTTTCTAGCTAGGCTTCGTTACCTAAAGCTGCTTGCTCAGCACAGGGCCCCCAAGGACACCTCAAGGAGCACGAGGGACGCCAGCGCGGGCCAGCTAGTCAGTTGAGGCGATCTCATGACCAGCATTTAAGAACAATGAACTTTCCTAGAAGGAAACTTGTAGAACATACTCTACACAGTTGCAAGCTCTTTTCTTATCAGTGAACCAATGAAGAAGAATGTAATCTGTTACGTGAAATTTATTGATAGAATAGTCAAAACGTAGCTTCACATGGCCGTATTTATTTGGAGGACCTGGCTAGTGACACTAAAATCGCTGTAAGACTCAAACATCCGACAGAAAGTTGAACTGGAGAAAGTTGAAGAAATTAGATTAAGTTTAAGACCACAAAAATTTTTTCCTTTGACCGAATAAGTGTTTTTGACTGTCACATCAATAAAAAATATTTCACTTAACGCTGTTACTTCTCAATATACAAGTTTATTTTACCCTTTCTAAGCACACCAAACAAATTAGACAACTAAGCAACAAAGCGTTAACTTGGAAGCTAAGCAGTAACAGTAAACAAGTAGCAACTCGAATACTGATCAACACAATACCATTTCTTTAAAAACTAGTAATTCATGTATGATAAAAAGCACAGGACACCAACGGCCACTTGTCATAGTTGCTCAACAAAGGGGTGCATGCACATGCAAAATAATAAGAAAGTGCACATTAGGAACGGGTGACCAGAGACGCCACTGAGCTCCGCCTCATCTGCACGGGTATTCGCTCAAATTTGAACTTCACATCAAAGTCAATCAGATTCACCCACATAAGGAGTAACTTGAATCTTCAATTAAAATATGCAATGCATGGATACTATGCAAAAAATCGTCATTATAACTGATAAGAGACAGTCAACAGTACACTTCGATACCTGAAGTTCTACGTAAAACGACTCCAGGTTCGAAAGCTGCATCTGAAGTGTTCACAAGCTCTCCAGCGCTTCTCCACTCACGCACTTCCCACCAGGTGTACCACCCACCTGGGTGGTACAGTTTTATTACTTTCTTAATAAAAAATAACTTCATAACCATAAATACCACCATGCGGAAAACTGTATCGTGCATTGCCATGCTCTTCAAATAAATTAAAGACTGTTACCACGAAATTGCTGCAGCCGGCAACGAATAGGTGACAAAGTTTCAGACGAAAGTTTCCTAAGGAAACCGAGATTCGAGCATATTTTCATCGAAATGAAATTAAACCTGCCTCAAATTTAACAAGGAAACCAAGAAAATTTATAAGGAACATCTGTTCAAATTTCAATGAAATTACTTACTAATACTTGTTTCTTCTATGATTTGATGCTCATTTTACTCTCGGTCTCCGTAGAAAATGAAGCTGTTGAATTATGTCAAATGAAATGAATTGGGCGATGCTGAGGGGGAGTGACGAGGAGGCGGTGGGGGCGTGTATGCGCGACTCTCGGTCGTTGTGTGAGGGCTCCAGTGTTCTCCTGAGCGTTTAAAGCTGGTCTGTCGCCCAGGTTCTCTTGATAATTACACGCAAAACAGCGTGGCAAATTATGCATGAAATCATACAATGAAACAAGCATGTGTTATTGGTTGTGGTTTGTATAAAGCTTAAACGTAGTTGCTATTGCAGAGAACAAGATGACACTTTAGTGAAATATTTTGACAAAGCATCAATACAGTGTTAGTGAAGAGGTAAATACTCATATAAGACACCTGTATTAGTTAGTGATTGCAATGAAAGACAACCGAATCCAACAGGATGTCGCGTTAGTGGCGCAAGTGTGGAGTAGAAGTGAAGTTAAGGGAGAATTGGACTTCCTCAGAAGAGAAGACGGCGCTGCAGCGCACGGCTTTCGTAACACCCAACTTTCTCCACTGAGGAGTGACTGCAAACATATTTTAAATACGTTCACGATCTAGGATTAATTTAACTTTTACTGACCATCACAAGAAATATTTTACCATTGGTTACTCGAAAATTATGAAGTAATCAGAGTCACACGAACACGGAGTTGTTGCGATATTATGTTCCATGCTGACTCATAATAAGAAAGCAAATGGAAAAACAAAAAATAACTAACGAGGAAATGGAACTAAATACAGTCTGTTCTTCGATCGGGCTCAATTCCCAATACGGTCACTTTGAAAACAGGGGAATCGAAACCAGCTTCATAGTCTCTCATAGCACTGAAATATTCAAATTTGAATTTATTTCAAAATACAATATATTGACTATTCGTATGAGAACGTTCATTTTATCAAAGCATAAATTAACACAATGGAAAGAAACCACTTATTAGGAAAATGCCAATGTAGCAATGCTGATCTAAAGGACTGCCATCGGATGGTTAATGGCAGAAAAAGAGGGGGCTAATGACCGGTTAATAAATCTCGCCATTGCTTCCTAGAACTTTCATTCAGGGAGCGCTTTATTACCAGCTACGGCCTTGATCAAATCAGAGGACGCTGGGGCTACCGCGAGCTCAGGCTGCCAGAGTGATGCTGCGGAATGGAGACATGAGGGTGCTCAAATTCATAGTCAAGTAAAGCAAAAAATAAAATTATGCGTCACACATCAACGACAAATGAACAAATCACACCGCAACATTAAATAACAAATGAGAAAACAAAAATACCACCCACTGATAAGTACAGAAAAACGAGGTGTCTTCAGCACACGGTACAAGAAATTAGCAACAACACTTCAGAACACTAGAATGCCACTAGAGGATAACACATCGAAACTAAAAAATATCTGAAGGAGAAAAAATAGGAATAAGATTAGTATGCTAGCGGCACCACACCAACAAGGGGCTAAAAACTACGGCAATAGAACAGAGCGGCACTCATAAGGCGCTACGTCACGGGCGCGTCGTGCCGCTGTGCACAACAAGCAGGGCTAGAACCAACTTGCTCTCCCTACGCGTTTACTGATACTGCAAAATGGGGCAACGGGCTGCACACCTCAACACAGTTCTTCGGGACGTTAAAAGTTACTTTCACTCTAAAAGCTACGCGCCGACGCCTTGTGAATGAAATTTCCCAAGTCCAACAATCACTCACAATCGTGTGATTGTTGAACAGACAAGTTCTAAATCAAATGAAAATTCTAGAATCTCGGAGTTAGTATCACGTTTTGAATCAATAACTTACCAATACAGCAAGTACGAGTCAAATAAGTGCTCAATTGTTTCAATTTTCAGTGCTGGGCAACTGGAGAGCAGCCAGTAACATTTCCATGCTGGTCCAAGACCCGCTCTTAACTTCAAGAACTGCGTGTTGCACGCGGTGCTCAGAGGCCCACTCTCGCTACGGTGGTAATTACTCACAAATCCAATTCAACACTCAAACATTTACTATTGGATACCAATAGCAAGAACTATATAGCACAACGAGAAACAAAACTAACAACACACAACATCGTCAACTTTGGAACTCGTGCGCTGGTACATACCTAACAAAACAACCATTTTACACAAATAAAAACGACACACTAGCTAGGTTTATGATGAAGGTCATTGTGACAATGTCAGAAACTGAAAAGATATCATTTTCAAATTCAGTACTTATTGAAATGAATACATTTTTGAACATAAATATTCTTTGAATTACAGGACATTTTTCAGTCACACAAAATGTCACACTTAGCCTATGATGGGCACTAGCTCATTGGAAACTAAAAAATAACCGCTATTCCAAGATGAGAACCTCACAGTAAAAAGCTACGAGACTGTATAGGTACGTAACATGTCAGATCTTCAGGATGAAGCACACCCCACTTTAGAAACATATGCCAGCATACACCTGCACCTCTTCTGTAGTTAAATATGACTGTCGTTCTGTATGTAGCAGCCCTCAGATTGAAATATACACGGAGAACGGGCGAGACCAATGCAATAGAACATGGAATTCAAGTCCAAGGTAACCTATTTCGAGAGCTTTACTATTTCATAGTTCTAGTGTACGATGGCGGAATGTGAGCGTTGCCCCTATCATAAACACGAGTTACCATTACAGTCGCAGCACAAGCCAGGGTTCCAGTAATTTCAAGTTTCGTGGAGTGATAGGACCGAGAAAGTCAGAAGTTGAAACAACTAATCTCAACTCGAATTGGCGCTTGATCTGATACCTAAGAACTCGCAACCACAGTGGTAATGATGGAAAAATAATAATCGAATACTTGCGAAAATTAGAGTTACCCGGAAATTTCAGAAGGCGTGTTCATGCTTGGAAGAAGAAACCGCACCCCGTCTCACAATAATGGAGCTTAAACTTTTATTTGCGTACACCACGTCATCGCTTTCAAGCATTTTGTTCATAAAGAGATCGAGCACTGCCCTGAAATAAGAAATGCTGAACTTCAGGAGCCTGCCAAAAGTGAGGACTCACCTGGACGCCGCCGCGGTCAGCCAGCTCTGCTGTCGAGGTGAGGGACACAACCGCGTGTCTGCTGTTGATGTGGTGGTGGTCCTGGGACTGCTGGTGGTGGTGGTGGTGCTGCTGCTGCTGATGATGATGGTGCTGGGGGGGCGCGTTGTGATGGTGTTGCTGTGGAGCGCTAATGTTGCTCATGTGATGATGCTGCTGCTGGGAATGGTGGTGCTGTCCATGTTGTTGTTGTTGCTGCTGATGGTGATGATGGTGGTGATGCGGTTGTTGGTGATGGTGGTGGTGGTGGTGGTGGGGTAACTTAGTGAGGCTGAGCCTCCTGAGGGGGTAGTGGGCGCACGTCTTGAGATGGTCACCAGCAGGTCCTGCGCCGCAGCTGCACTCCAGGAAGCCAGGCGCTCCTGCACACCACACCTCTACATCAGCGTGCAGCCTCCCACCTCTACACACCACACCTCTACACACCACACCTCT
Organism: Orchestia grillus; assembly: GCA_014899125.1. Lineage (NCBI taxonomy): Eukaryota > Metazoa > Arthropoda > Malacostraca > Amphipoda > Talitridae > Orchestia > Orchestia grillus. Next base: position 22,830 of record VOMN01116454.1, read on the forward strand.
ACACACCACACCTCTACACACCGCACCTCTACATCAGCCTGCAGCCTCCCCCCGCTGGCCACCGCACCTCTACACATTAAACACATGAATAAAAATTCAACCGAATACAATTGAGCTGCGAGATAATTAATGAACGTTATTCAGATTGAAAAGCAAACAAGCAGAAACTTAACTTATAGACTAAGTATTTTAGGATCTCTAAAAAAAAGTTTTTCTCAAAAATAAGGTGGTTAATCGGTATAATTTCTGTTACTTTTCACATCATGGAAATGGAATGTTAAAATGACATAATTGAAGAATTTGAACACAATTATCTTTTTCCTTAAAATAAAAGCTGAAGGCTACGAGGCAGCTCGTAGGGCTTGTGTCCTGCAGGGGTCGAGGAGGAGAGTGCCTCTCTGTGTCGCTCAGCGTAGCTTTTTGCGCTTCAAAACTAGGAATTTCAATGACAAGAAAGCATAAAGCAATGTTAACCAACTGAATTTGATAAAGAGCGACAGATAAACTCTACAAAAATCCACGTCATACGACTACAGCATTTACAGAACAGATGAGTCGCACGGTTCACGCACTCGGTGCTCTGGTACCACGCACTTCCAGCGAAGACAATTAAAATTAATGCTATAAAATTTGTACAACTATGAACAACAGTCGTCGCTCTATACATGGTCACAAACAGTTTTCTCCGCCGCTCGGCGACGAACGACAAAAAATGGTGCCTTCACGTCAATATGATGCAGAGGAAAGAATGACACTAATCATGATAAGCAAGCGACTCTCCAAGTAAAACCAACCATTCTGGGATGACTTATGCGACGCATGGTGGGGTCTAGAACGCATGATTGATTACGAAGTACTTGAGCGTAATTAATTCTCCAATGAGGAGCTGAAGTTTAAAACCGGAATTGACTCATTGAACCAATTCAATAAATAAACATAATAGGCAAAATGGGACACTTGTGCAACACGACAACCTGAGTAATCACATTGCTAATGTCATCAAAGCCGCAACTCAAGAATTCGAATAGGAAATGTTGCCTTTCCTTCTCCATACTCTCCAGACTAGGCACCGCCACATATTTTCCTCCTTCAATCACAGCACTCATCGTATCTCCCATCAATGACGCGGTATTGACTACACGGTTGGACGAGTACACTGAAGTATGACGGGTAGATTTCTGTCGGTGAGGCATCGAAAATCTCAAGGGAAAACGAAGGGAGGAAATCGTTAACAACGATGAGTTCTCTATTGAATTAGTGAGAGTAGAAATTTTATTTGAATATAATACGACGACAACATGTTTGGATTCTACAATACAAGCATTTATAGATTCATACCCGTATCACTTGAAAATATACAAGGAATCGTCAGAGTGAGCTGCAGAGGAACATGAGAATTTAAAAAGTACAACGAAACCCATTATCATAAATTCTAACAGGAAGTCAAACGCAAAAGAAGGCAGTAAATTTCAACTTCGTCAGTAAAACAAAACAAATAAACGATACTATCATTAGCATTTAATCGGGGATTTTGATTCGTGAACATAAGAGTTTATTGCTATGAAGCCATTTAATTTCTTCCACAGCAAAAAAAAATCGTACATTGAGAAAAACATCACACAGAGATTAGAAATTTTAAAATTTTCAGCAATAAATAGGAACGTTAGGAGACCATTCTTCGAAAATAATATCTATTTGAAAATCTATCGGTGAAGCTATCATGCAGAGACCATTCAGGGTTTAACGTGTTGTAAAAAATTGAACGTTGCTTCAAATGATTATTTCACAGCATACGTAAATCTGGCCAACACCAAATCTTAAAAGCATCTTACGCGATTAGACTAGATTCGTAGACACGTGAGAGGAGATTTCTATGCAACATTGCGGTACACACTCGCTCTAAATTTCCAGTATTTGAAGACTATTCTCCTATAATTCGAATGTTAAACATTTTTTGAAAATTTTCAGCTGAGGCTACACTAATGGAGAGAGGCTAAGCAGTCCGCGGACATCGAGATACTCGGACACCAGACTTCATGTCTCGGACACCAGACTTCATGTCTCGGACACCAGACTTCATATCTCGGACACCAGACTTCATGTCTCGGACACCAGACTTCATGTGTGTATAGAGCTCTGGACTTTTGGAAAAGTTATTGAAAACTGACGAAGGTTATATTCGAAAATTTATTCGTATTCATGAAAATTGGTCCTTCCTTTTATCATCAAGATAAGGGCCTCTAGGGCTGCTAACCAATGCATTTCCAAATTTTGATGCCATCCAAATTTAGCGTCTCAACAGATACCATTCTTCACAGCTGGCACATTTTCAAGTTTGATTACGAAATCAGAAAGTTTGTTACATAAATGAAGAAAGTCGTGAACAAAATTCTAACACAACTCCAGCAGTGCTTTAGACTGAGACTTCCACCAGAGCGCGGACACAGCAGAGGCCGTACCTGAGAGGGGCGTCCCGGCGCTGGGCAGAGGCGTCAGGGCGCTTCCTTTGCCAGCAGCCGCAGAGGCTCGAGCTGCTCGCTGCTTCTCAAGAAGCTGCGACACAATTGCCTCCACCGTTTCCGCGGTCTGCACATCATCACACTTGCATTAACAGCGAACTCGAGAACCGGCGTATAACCTCTTCAAATCAGATAGTTGAAAACAACAGTCAAATACTTCGAGGAGAAAGAAGGTATTTACGAAGTTAAACTGTTTCAAATTTCGATTTACAGTTCAGTAATGACATCGATGAAGAGCGATTGAATCAACTACAAACTTTAGGTCAAACGACTACATAATTTGTGGAGCAGGTGCGCTGTGTCTGCCAAAGCTTCTAGGCCATAATGCCAAAAACTCCCAGTCGGGGGCCTAGAGTCATAGATCCAGTACACTATCCTCAAAATTTGAACGAATGAAATGGCTGCCAATTTTTTTCGACGATATGTAAAACCCCTGCCGATAAAATGAGCATTCTTGTATCTCTTAATTGGCCAAGGTAATCTACAAAATAATCGCTCAAAACTAATCTAAAATTTCACGAAAGTGTAGAAGTACACTTTCGTAAAAAAATGTCAAGTAAACAATTATAGTTCCACCAATAATCTCAAGAATCTACAAACGAATTTATTTGTGATTCATTTGAGTTCTAATAAAACCTACGGAACATCACTACGAGGAAGTTCAGAAAGTTATTGCACTTTTTCTCCCCTACGAAATGTGAATTTACAAATTATGTGAGGTAAAAATATAGTTGACGTTGTTATCAACCGGCTTCGACCCAGAGGGCTTCGGAAAAATTGAGATGTCGGAAAAATAATCCCCGTGGTCGATCTCAGATTGCGACTTTAAAGTTTAGAGTTTAGAACTGTCTTCTGGGTGGGTAAGTGCTTCAAATTTTTTTAAACATCGTCCGACAATGCTCATACGAGCACGTACGACCAGCGTTGACGGACCTTTTCTTCCCTTCAAGTGCATTGACGCAAGCGTCAACTTTTGTTAAATGACGGAATAAATGCATCTTTTATAGACATAAATTAATTAATATGAACCGTTTTTGGTTACAAGCTGTTGGAGATNTGGACATGACATCGGAAAACGTCAACTTGCGGAGCTCAGACGTGAATGTTTTACATTAATTTCATTTCGAAGGTAGTCATTCAGAGTAGGTAGTGTTTTAGATCGAGGCTTATTGGATGTGCCATAATCCGTCTCTGTGAATCACAGCTGAAGTGTACTAGTTCGAAATTGTATTGCAACAGGATACACTTCACAAATCCTTTCCGATGCTTTTGCAGTGTTACCATTTTTTTTAAATTTATTCAGTCACAAATGACAAACATAAACTTTCATAATTCTCTCAATAACTGCTGAAACAATTATGACACAGCAAATGTCATAATTAAATATTTTAAAAAGTTCTGGCCCTTATCACCTTAACGTTTGTGCAATCAAATAACACTTCGAAGCGGTAAAAATCGAATTACAATGCAACAGTTTTGTGCTAAACATTTTAGTGGATATATATTTTTTTAATTTCTCAATTTTTCTCCCATCAATTACTGACGAATTGTTCTGATTTTTAACACAGATAAAATGTAGAGTAACTCAAAACATTTAGAATTGTACCTTAGCTTTCAGTAGTACCTCACAAAAATTTAGTAAAATATGTAAAATGAAGAGTGTACGATCTAGATGTTATCAGTACGGGCAGAATATGAATAACGTGACGCATGATACGCTGCCACAACCATACATCAAATAAAAGAAAGGGTAATTGGAGTTAAGCTCACGTAACCAAAATAACGTTTTAGATCTACCTCTAATCAAAGAATAGATCCAAACGGCTGAAATAAAAGTGAATTCAGTGAGGCCTTCAGGCCAGGGCAAGCGACGGTACGACGCTGCCTCATCCGTCCTACCTAGTCTGAGGAGAGCTACTTCCTGAATGAGCAGTTGGTGCACCTCTCTCTTATTCATATCGAGAAAGAAAGGTGTTGTAACCTGCTAATTTATTAAATCAGCGCAGAACAAACTCTTGATAGGTAATTAACTTGAGATGCAATATCAGATCATTTTATGATTAGTATCAGTAAATAAAGAAAAATGCCAAAAACCGAATTACCGTGCATAGCGGCCTAGTTCTACTTGGCAACATGTCGCAAAGGGCTCCCGTTTCATCAGACGATGGCTGAGTTAGCTTTCATGTTAATTAGGTACCGAGTACAATACACACCTCCAGAAACGAAACGCAGTCTGGTGCTGGACCACCAGGACAGGAATTTCTAACAATATAGAGTATGAGTCTGAGAGTACGAGTAATTCAGAGAGGAGAGCGCAACCAAAACCACGGCTACGCAGTATCAGGCCCAAGTAAGGGCACATGGAAACCATACCAATGCGAACATGGTAAATTACACTCGACTTTCCATGAGTTTCATCTTGAAAAATGCTTTATTCGTACCAATAGCCGGAAATTGGACAAACTCTTAAGTTGGTGTTAAGTAGTAAGCTGATAGGCGAATATACATAAGGAGGTAGGCACAATAACTATTCAATGTGGAAACACCAGAACTGACATCTCGGAAAAAAGAGTAAAAACTCAAGCAAAAAGTAAAAGTGGGCTCCCAAGAGCCAAACATGTCCTTGTTATTTTAAATTCTTGAAAAGGCAATAAAAGATATTTTTGCACGTGACCAGCGAGCACAAAATAAAGATCTTTCCATAGATAGATAAAAAGCGAATTAAAAGCTAAAGCTTCAAAGCCTATGTTTTACGATATGGCTACTACCGCGCAGAAGTTATGAGACAAAAGAATAATTTAGCAAGAATGAGATTTTAAATAAAAGAGTTTATGCAGTTGCATAATTAGGCATAGACAGGAGACGCCCGGTTAAGAAGCAACAGGAGCAAAGTACCGATTGAAATCTTGTACTCGAAGATAAAACAGCAAGCTTGAAAAGTAACAAATAGCGGAGTAGTCTTCAACGATGAACTCAATTGTAAGCTTCTCCTAAGTGGATCTGGACTCGGAGAGAATTCCCATTGAATTTTCATGTGAGATTAAGAATGATGGACTCATAAGGAACACTACGTGCACCGTCAAAAACATAAATCAACTGCCTACTCAGACTATTAACGAACTTAAGCTCACTACCTAAAGTTCCAAACAAAAAAATATAAAGATAAATTAATCATGCAAAACTATTCAGCGGGCACATAAATCAAGCGCTGTTGTATGATTTTAAGAGCAGTACTGACAGCAATTATTAAAATGACACAAGCAGCAAAATCGACGATGAGCATGCAGACCACCAGTGCGACGAGGGGCAAACCACAGCGAAGTCATCGCTGGATTCTGAGTTCCATCGTGTCGGCAGAAACTGAACTCAAGCTGTGCGGAATACGACATGCTGTCGTATTCCGCCATCAACAATACATTGAATCATCAGCCACGCATCTAATAAGACAAAAGAAGAGAAACAATGAAGACCCACCTTGCTGACGTGACTAAAGTGCCTTCCACCGCAAGCATTCTAAAGTGCAACACAGAGACAGCACGATCATCACTAGCTCAGCTACTTCACATGGAGCTATAAACTACGTAACGCGTCTCTACATTGACAATTCAGTTCCACAACACAAAAAAGTTGAAAGTTAAATGAAACCATGTGGATCTTAGGTGAAATTTGAGACTAAAAAGTCATTGTAGGTGTGCGCGCGCGATACTCTTAGCACTTGCCACAACTGAGTTTTATGGATAATTATGCGTTGCGAAATATTGCGAGCAATTTAGAAAACTGAAATACCTAAAATTCAGAACGACCAATATCAAGTTGATATTTTCAAACAATCTGAAAATTAATTTCAAAAGAATGCTCATTTAATTCAATGAAGGCTTCGTTTGCAAATGCTTCAGAGTTTTGCATGTAAAACGGAACCAGATATGCGCACCCACAGGCAATCTAGATATATGTATGTATATGTACACATTTCGAGATCGGATGGCTTTTGAAGAGCAATACTTAGAAATTATTCTACAATGCATTGGCATTTGCGTTTCCCATCTTTTTAAATACGGTTGTATGACCTGAATATGGCACTCAACCCAGCTATGTTGTACCGTTGTACCGATCAAATTAACTTGCACTCATCAATAACCATTGTCAAGCAATTAGTTCTATAATTTCAGCCTCTTGTCATGAATAAAGTATACAGTACTTTACGCAGAAGCGCAAGCAACATGTTCATCTTGAAAAAATTCTACAACAGATTTAAATATAACATGTTAGTGATCATGGACATCTCAAAATTAGCATTAGAGAACGGATGTTTGAAATAAATTAGCAGGCAGAGAGTGCAGTGCCAGTTGCTGTTTCAAAAAAGGGAAAAACAAACTTACAAGAGAAACAACTAGAAAAATATCACATGTGTACTCAAATTTGTATGCGAGATTAAAGCATACTGGATGATAAAATAGCTGGCTATTGAAATTATTCATTCAACTTTAACGATGAATTAGAGTTGTCATCCTACGCGATACACAGTTGTATCGACTCTTTTTTTAATTTTATCGAAAATTGCAAAAGTCGTTGGCCCAAATTTTCCAACGTTGATAGAAAGTGTTTAAGGAAACCGCTCCCTTCAAGTTCGTTGTACAAAATATAAATTTTAAGCTTCGAGATTGTTGGCATGATTTCAACGATCCACTTCCATTGGATAAGAGCGCTGCAAATGCGAGCATTTCCACTCTCAAAGATATTTTCACTTTAAGGTCTGTAAATGCGCATAGAAGCTGTTAACTTAGATATAGACGACCAACAGAGACTCCAGTGACTTCATTTATCACAGTTGTGATAAGCATCATCTTCTAGTGGTCTACATCAACCACGAGTTATTCGGACAGTTCGTAGCTACAGTAAGTGATGTCTCTCACATAGCTCTTGCTCTGTGATTGCCAATGCCGTTTGCAATCCACTTTCACTTAACAAGGAAAAGATATATGAGGGTTTACTCACTTTAACTGCATTTAACGAACCAATTCGGTTTTGGTCCTAGCAGAACAGTCAATCATTAAATAGCGCAAAAAACAAAATACACTTATACGTAACTGTTTGCAAACCACAGTCACTGCTCGTCACACTGCGCCTATCAACAGTTTGTGCATCATTTTTGGTTCTTCCAGGCAATCCAAAGTTGAACATGTATAGGCAAGTTTCTAATGAAGATTTTGCTGGCTGGCCATTCGAACGGCCGGCCACAAATATAGAGAGAATGCGCATGAGCTTATGCACTCTCAATGCTGTTCAATGTCAAGCTGAAGTTAAGCACGTTGCGTTAACCCATCAAGTACGTTTCGTTAACACATGCTTTACTTGCACAGAGGCTAACTATATAAACAAAAAATAAAAGCTTTAACTTTTATAACCTCTTGAGCACGCTGCGTTTCCCACTTGGGTTACGCTCCACAGTTCCCGATCTGATTTGCGTTTTCGAACCTGCGAGATTTTGAAAAGAACTATTTAAACTCTTTCATATTTACTGCTGCTACTTACTTTCACTACGCGTGCCAAGAAACGTACAAATTAGAATGAAAAGTTTCTTAGGATGGGTTTCACTAGCCTCATTTAGAACTCTACGATCGAGCCCCAGAGTCGTCTACACCAAAATTATTAGTCACAAGGTTTGAAGCAAACTGAAGTTCCATAAGGAGAAATATTCTAAATTCTCGAAAGGTTTCTCTTCGAACATGAGCTAGAAGAGCAAGCTTTTGTCCGAGCGCGTACGAATGAGAGCTTCTTCTACGACCGATCACATGTCCGGTTTTAAAAAACGGGTCTCAAAAACGCACTCGAGATGTCGCTCAGCATGTCTTCTTCATTCACTGTATGAATCATCGGTTTGCTTCGGCGATGAAAATTTTCCCTAGGGGTCTTCAAGAAATGCTCACAAGGGTTATGTGGTGAAATGCTCACAGTGCAAAAGTCCACAATATACCATTGAAAATGCCACTTCATTTGTTCATAACCATCAAAGGTAAATGAAACTTTTACTGTCCACAGATCATGTCTCTGAACAATAACGGAAACAATCAGAAAAATTCAATATAACATCAAGTTGCACGATTAAAATAATATCTAAATTAGGAACGTAAAAGTTTACAACGCATTTACTTAATTATTTCTTAATATTTTATATCATAACCCTTATAGCTAATTACACCATGTAGACGCTTTGACTATTCACCTGCAAAAATCTTACATGCGTTTAAGGTAATATTCCATTCTTTGATGTAAATTTTCTTCACTCGTCAGGTTTGGCGGTGCTCTTTTATCAATTCCTAATTTCAATTTTCTCTATAAATTCTATATAGGGTTAATATCAGGTGATTGACTAGGCCACTTTAGAACATTTTATTTCATTAGAATTGAACTAATTTTGTGTGATTCTTGTCTTGCTGAAAGATCCAATTTGATTTTAATTTCAGTCAATGCACACATGTTCTTAAATTTCTCTCGAAGGTACTCCTGTCATGTGCTCCATTCATCCTTCGTTCAATTATGCCAACTTTGCCAACGCGCGCCATTGAACTAACCCCAGCTCATGATGGAGCCACCTCTAAAATTTAGTTGGAATAGTTTTTTTTTTTTGGTAAGTATTCAGTACCTTGTTTCTCCCAATTTTCAGTGATGCATTCCTGCCAAACAATTCTATTTTTGTATCATCAGCCCAAGTACGTTATTGCAAAACTCTGCAGGCTTATTCACAAACTCTTTTGCAAAATTCAGTCTTTTACTAACATGTTTCCTTCTCAAAAGTGAAGTTTTCTTTGGAGATCTTAAGAAAATGCCGCTATGACGAAGTGATAAACTAATTGTGTCAATGCCAACTTTTGCTCTTGTTCCTTCTAAATCTTGCTGGAGTTCATTAAGAGTAACTTTGGGTGAATTACTGACCTTTCTTCTAAATAATCTGATGCACGTTCGGTTATTTTACGAGGATGACCAGATCTTTGCAGAGGAAGCATTAAATTCTGGGACTTCCAGTGACGAATTTTCGTTCGAACTAAATTCAAAGGAACAATTAACTGTTTGGATATTTTTCTACAACTAAATCGACTTTCATGAAGACTTATAAGTCTTCAAAGATCTTGATCGATTTGTTTCTGCCTCTCCATGGCGTGAATACTTACACGTTTTTAAATAAAAAATGATGCTTTTGCGTTCCTAATTTTGATATTTCTGTAAACGACTTAATTTTATATCTCATCTTTTTTATTGTTTCCGTTGCTTTTCAAATATATGTTCTGTGAGTAGTAAAAGTTTCAGTAATCTGGGATGATTATAAATGTATAAAATGGCATTTTTAAAGGTATATTGTAAACTTAAGCGATGCACTATACGCAAGGGAGCGCAACTACCTCTACTATTTTTGAAAGCTTTGTGGAGAAATGAGTAGCGCCCTCTATATTTGCCTATTTCTCACAGAGATTTAAGTTCTCACGAAGGAAGATTCTAAATTGCGAGCTACCATTACAAAAGGATACGACATTGTTGAAATTAGGTCGAACGGAAGAGAATCTTCTTCATGAGAAGCTTTTCATGATTTTGTAAAAAAATGTTAATGCAACACTAATGCCTGCAATGGTGCGAATTCTTAGAATATTCCACTAAAAAAAACTCAAGATTATATATAAAACTGATAACAGAGCGGTAAGATTCAAGTGAGAGGGTCACTGTCAGTTCAGGACGGTGACATTTTCTCAGCTCAGACGACGACTCTCGTGAATTCTATGCCAAATGATAGAGTTCCTATGAAACTTCAGCTCAAGTTTTGGCATTGAATAACTCACTGGAAAGTTCCTTTTCAGAACTGGACAGCCGGTGCACTCGAGTGAGGACCTACAATTCTTTTTTTAGTCAAGGACTTCATTAAAGTACTGATGTTGCTACTAAGATATCTATCTATCTATAATACTAACACTCTGGTCGTCTTGCTTGTTTGTTTGCTTGCGTGAAACCGTGCACAAGTTTGTCTGTCGGATCTGAGATATTCGAAATTTATACTCGTCGTTTAATCCTGTATTGTGGATACCGACTCAACTGCGTAGGATATGTTTCTGGATACGGTTTGATTTTGATAAATTTTATTTGACACAGCGGGTCACCGCTGGCCTAGTGTTTTCTAAATTCCTGAGGATCCTCATCTAAACGTTGGCGTCACTGAACAAAATCTCATTTTAAACAAAAGTGAAGTACGATTGTCTCATTTCCTCCGATGCGTGCACTGTCCCTGTCGAAATATAGACCAAGTCAATCTATTGCTGCGAGATTAGACTCGCAGCAACAGTAACTAATCAAACGGAAGGCACGCATTAGGCTTGTCATCCACGCTGATATGAGATGTTGTCTGTTGAGTGATGCTTCTAGTTATGATAAACTTCTAGGCACAAAACAATTTCAATTCTCACTCCGAGTGAACGCAAAGTAGACTTTGTATGATATTCAGGTTATGGTAATTACTTGAGAATACACATTATGAGTGACACAGAGTCATGTACGTCATCACACCACAATCCACTTGGTAAGACCTAACCTGACCCAGAAAATGAAGAGGTATACAGGGAGGGCCCCCAAAAAAATTCATCTTTTGAAATACTTATAACTCCGTAACTAATAACCACAGAAACATCTATTTGACCTCATTTTCCCCGTCATTCAATGCTCTTTGAGCAAGTTAAACTATTCTGCATTTATAATAATAGTTCACGAACAGATGGAAGTAACTGAAGGGAGTAACTTTAACATGCGAGTCTGGAGGGATCACAGGAGAGAAATGTCTTCTGTTCACAGTCTTACATGAACGACAACTCTGGTGAGGCTCCGTTTCAGGAACTTTCCTAGCCAAAATACTAACAGAGAAAAGATTGAAGTAAAATTTTTAAACTCAATCTGTCTCGATTGACTACCAAAATTAAGAATTCATTGAATCATGGTTTCTGAGAGGAAAAACTTTGGAAATGAATCAACCCTAATTTTATTTTATGGTTACACTGCGGGAGCACAGCCCACGCCCAGCAGGTTGAAGTAAGTCAACCACTGAACAACTTATTTTAATTGCTTGTGCCATTCCTTCAACTTGTCGCGATTTTAAGGGCCCTGTTAGAAATGCATAATTCATACCATGCCCTGTGCAATTGTTTTAGCGAAGACAATTCAAGATTCACTTTAATTTGAACATGGTTTATGATGTGTAAATACCCAAAGCCATCTAGATGCAGCAGATTTAATCTGATACACCAACTAGCTACGTCAGCTTGTGCAGTGGATTACTCCAAGAACGCGGGCTAAAGATAGATTATTTCAAAGGTCTCAGTATAGGGAGATGAGGTGGCATGCAGTCGCTCCAATTTCAGAATTGATCCCTTCACCAAAGGCAGGCGAACTGAACGTTTTTCCTTGACATAAAAATAATCAAACTCGAAGTTCCAGACGAGGTGAAGTAAAAAGTCGGTCAATATGACATTCTTAGCTCAACAAATTCCCTGTCAATTCCATCAGCCTCTCTCTTCTCTTTTGTATCTTAGTTCGTTTACGTAGTTAGTCTTAGCTGAGGATTAAGCATTATAATGGGTAGTATCTCCATTTTAACACTTATCTTCCTTTGAAATCTAAGTCACAACGAACTCACCTTCACAAAGTTAAATAAATGAAGAATAAAAAATGAGCAAAACTGTTAATGGACAAAAAACCTAGTATACTGATGATTTCTTAATCCATAGGCAAAAAGTACGTAAAAAACAGAAATTCCAAGTTTTTTTAAAAGCTGAGAGCGATAGACCATGGCCGGTCGAAAACACAAGAGATGAGACAACCACAACTCTGCACAATGCTTCCCTAGACGAGCAGCCGTGCTATCACAGTAGCTACATCAAATATGAACAAACATCGATTAGCGGAAGTAGTTTGCTAATTTACTACTTCAGTTGGAAAGCAAGCAAAATAAATCGACCAGCGAAACGTAAAAGTAACAATTGACGTGATGGCGCGAGATAATACAGCCCTTTTACGTATTGTCCTGGCCCAAACTGTTGGTATTTTGCTCACAAAATAAGCAAAATTCTGCTGCTCTCGATAATAAACACAATAGAAATTTGACAATATGTGAGCACAAAGCAAAAGAACCTGCACATAAATTAACTGTCACGAATGCAATAAAGGCTGAAGAAACTCACCGAAATTTCGACTTCATTATTGATGTCAGGCTCGTCCTCACTATAGACTGAAATGCAAAGACACAAACCATCATGTGAGAACTTTTTCAAGATATAAACGCTTCTCTAACGGACAATCTCCGTCAACTGACATTATGCAAAGAATGACTCGCGTCCTGGGTAACGAGTTGCACAAAATTATTCGCAACATTTAGAACAACTAGCAATAATGCACAACGTTCCATTGGAAGCTGATGGAATGATACGAGCGTGACTATTTACGAAGAAATTATTAGGGACGTAGCTATTTTAATGAGCTCGTAAACGTGATGGACGACATACCCGGTCTCGCGGTCCAGCTCTAAATAGACTCGGCTACTACCCCCCATTGAAGAACCCATTTTAAAAGAAATACATGACTTTGCAGTCGAATAAAGTAGTCGCATTCACACGAAGATCAATACCAACTATTACAATAATATAAAAAATGTATTACAAATAACTTTTACGAATTGGGAACTATGCAAGAACAAAATTAACTGAATGATTAATTTCCCAAACGAAAATTATTCACTGTGGTATCATAGGCAACCATTTGACCAGAAAAAATCGTTAATAAAGTTGCTATCATCGGTTAACGAATTCGACTGTATACTTAGTTACCACATCATACGAATGGTATCAACAAATTCAGCCAACTGAGGAAATCAAACTCTAGCCAGCAACTGAAATCATTTTAAAGAAAAATTCTTCGATTAGAAACTGCTAATTATAATATACCCAAGAAAGGTAGAGAATTAAATTTTTATATCCTGATTTATACTTTAGTACCTCATCCTCTACTATCAATAACTGAACATGAAATGAACTCGCAGCAAAACCCAGATGATTCAGCTCTAATTTATTCTAGAAGTGTAAGGTTGATGAGCAGTCAAGGGAATCTGGGCTGAGGAAACTGCACCATAATATATCTTCCTGAACAAGGCTGTCCATACCCGCCTACCCTTTAAATGTGTGGACTAAACGCCAACTAAAATACTGCTTTATTAATTGTATTACAAGCATCGTATCAAATATTACCCATCGTCGAAAACATTTACAGCCAAATGTTATTAAAAGTAAAGACATTAAAAGTAAGGAAATTTTACGTCCATTAGCACAATCGTACATTAAAACTTTGTCAACGGTTAACCATACTTTTATTGATTGATAATTAGTTAGTGTAAAACTCCTTATCCACACGAAATGTGATCTAGAGACAAAAAGAAGAAAGAACAATATAGAGTGGACTAAAGAAAACGTCGAATTTATGCACAGGTGTGTTCCCACACATGATTCCCTACGCATGGAAGCAATAAGTTAAGCAGGAAAAGGAAGAAAATACAAAGAAGAGTTAGCGATGAAAGTATGAAAATTGAAAGAAGCAAAGTGGGAACGAAAGATAAAAGTCCCGAAGGCCCATCAGGTAACCTAACTGTTCTCCTGGGGTTACCAGTCCCCGTAGCAAAGGGTAGACAAACCTAACGCTATTGTCTATTCTATACCCATGAGGAGACCATACTTATATATTCTCGAACTATTTGTGAGCGATTCCTTTTTGAATGAATAACAGACTGCTTTGCATTCAAAGCATTTACAGAAAATGCCAAAGAATAAACACGTTTCCTTGGATACTTCGATAACGAATTTGCAGACACTTACGTAAAGAGCTTCATCATTTTTTAAGCCCGCTAAAACATCACCTAACTAACGCGACCACTCAAGATGGAGAACCACATCAAAAACTTTTGTTCACTAAATTTATAAGATTAGTATCAGAAAATCACTAGAATTATACAATAACGACTAATACTTCTTTTAAAACTGATGACACAATTAGCTCGTGAACATGAATTATAAAATAAATTGTGTGATAGGTAGCGCAGCGTTGAGCTTTCCTCAGAGTCTCCTATTACAACCTAAATACGTCCCTGCCAATAACTCCTAGAATCTCACTGCACCCCAAATACTACACCTCAGGTCTGTCTCTGCATCCTAAGCAAGCGAGCTTTCGAGCAATGTCGCGCCGTCCTTCATTCTAGTTTCTAAGCATCCCAGTGCACCACAAAATAGCCCCAGCATTCAAGAAGAGCATGGCTTCCCAATATTGTCTGTCTTTACGTGTGTCATCATCCAAAGAGTTCCACTGCATCCCCTGGTCATCCCAAGCTTCTACTACACCTCAAGTGTCCCCCACACGAGGAATACGAGCAACCAACACTCACACATGGGTTTGAGCTGCGAGATGAGCTCCTCCTTGGTCCACTCCTTCTTGTCCGCCCAGAGCGAAATGCTGGAGGCGAGCACGAGCTTGTTGTCATCAGGGTAGGGCACGTTCAGGTAGTGCACGAGCACGATGTCGGGGTTCTGGGGACACGTAGGTCTATCAAGTTACGCAATAGTGAATTAGCTTCAATCGTACTTGAAATCTCTGAACGAACTGCTGCAGACTCCTCTGAAACAATAATCACGTAACATCTCTATCGAAACCTAATGAAAGTGAACAAGACTCTAATAAACTGAAGTTTAAAACGGAGACGACGTACAAGAAAAACATGCTCTAGATCAGTGTTGCCCAACCGGGGTTCCCAGGATCCCTTCCACAAAAAGTCCCTCAGGGTTCCGTAAGAACATGAGATAAGCTAGTGCATTTTTGATTTTTTATTCAATTTCATGTACGTAATATTGCCAAGAGCGAAAGTTGAAAGGCTCTCAGGTTCCTTAGTTAGGAAATTTA
>VOMN01116466.1:0-29992 GCA_014899125.1 Orchestia grillus
TTCATGTTCTTTTGATTAAGATAGATGAATGTTGTGTTCCGTTAATTAGACTTTTGGTTTGAACTACTTTTTGCTTGTGGTTGTGCTTGCGGCATGTATTGTTATGCTTTGTTGGCTTATCCTCTCGTTGCATGTTACATCCCTAAGTATCTCAAATTCTCTCCATTTGGTTCCCCAGTCCCTCAAGAGGATAGGTAATTAAATTAGGTTTTACTATTTTTTTTTCTACTGTGTTCCATCATCCCCTGTCCATGTTCCGTTAGTTCTATCTTTATTTCTTTATTTGTGTAGGTTTTCCTTCTATAGGTCATTGGTCATAATATACATTCATAGAGTGCACTTTTCTAAGGTTTATTATCCTGGTGTTTCTAATCACATAGTTAATAGTAACTCATTGCCCAGATTACCTCCTTGTTTAGTGAGGACTTTCCAGAAGTGAGTTGCAGTATCTGGGACCACTTCAGTTGTACATATCTCTCAATTGTGAATTTGGTAATTGACAGAGTTTTATTCTCCTTACTATTGGTTGTTGCTCTATCATTTAACTAAGCAGATAACGGGTTTATCTCCCCTGCGGGAGACGAACGGCAACATTGGCGTCTCCGACGGGATTCAAAGTACTTTATGCCAACCACTGTCTTTTCTTACACAATTTTGCATCAATAAATCACGATAGAAGAGGAACACCTTTAGCTTAGGTATGGCGGGGCATGGACAGGGTGGTAAGATGGTGTTGGTGGCAGAAGATGCCCTTGCCGCAATTGTTGAGCCTCATTCACCAAGTGGTAGAGCACAGGAGCTGTTGGGTGATCCGGCCACCCAGGATGCAGCTAACCAGGCAACTAATTCAACTTTAATTGAATTTCTCTAGATTCAGATCCTATTGCTTTAATTTGCTCGCCCTCAAGTTCAAGCAGATTTAATTAGTCAAAAATTCGGTTTCAATATCAACTCGAGCTTGCTCCCAATCCTAGATGAGTCGCGTTGGACTCTCTTCCTTCGATAGCTGGGTGGTGGCTTCTTTGCGGCCCAACAGAGGAGTGAGAAGGCAGCTTATTATCTCCAATAACTTATCGCTTGCTCTGATGCACTCCTTCTCACCAATGTTGAACAAGCTGAGCATTGTCTCACGTACATATCTGGAATGGTATTCAACTTTGGAAATGATTGCCTCTGATACTGTAGGTATTGGACCAGAATTGTGGTGGAGGACAGATGTACTCACATCCTGCCTAGTGATTCTGAGCTGCCAACTGGTGTTTGCCCTCCAAGGTCAAGCTCTGTAGTTTCTGGGAAAATGCAGCCTTCAAAGCACAGGAAGGCAAGTCGTCAGAGGCCAGCTAGGTCACATTCACCCACCCAGGCAGAGAAAGCCGGGTTGAAATTAAAAGCTGGAAGGCTGGCAGTGAAGAAGACAGCGAGAAAGCCTATCAAAGTTGAAGAAATTGTAATCTCATCTTCAGAGTCATCATCCAAGGCCACCCATGACAGTGATAATTTGGAGCCATCAACTGACGAATCAGATAGTGAAGACCCTCCCATGCCTAGTGATCATCATCGGGCATGGAGAATGTATTCGGATCATCGGGAGGTGGTCACTCCACCGAAGTTTAATATCAACGGTAAAGTTAAACTGAAAGATTTCTTCACAACATTTGAGAGTCACTTTCAGATAAAGTTCAAAGGAAATACTTTTGATAAGACGCAAAAGTTGTCTGAATTTCTGGAGGGAGATCTCCACACAGTGTTTCACGTTCGTGGTGAGAGGAAGCTGAAATATGAAGAAAGGAAGACTGAATTATTGAACTATTCCCAGAAATAGAAGGTAAAAGGAAAGAAGCATTGGAGGAGAGCACTTCAAGAAGCAATACCCGAGGCTGGAGAGAAATGGGACATTTATAGAATGAGACTGATTGAAATTGCTTAGCTGGCCTACCCTGACGGTAAGAAAGAATGTGCTATGCAGCTTAGACAACATTTTCTGGAGTCCTTGCCATGTTCAGTCACATCAAAAATTTATGATACAGAAGGAGCCCTCAAAGCAACTTCAGCATCTGGGAGGAAACGCTTGAGTTTTGACAGTCTCTTTCAGATGACAAGGGACTTGCAACAGGAGCAGCCCAAGTCTTTCATATGGTCAAGCCAGAAGCAGAGTGAGCTCTCAAACTTCAACAATGGAGCAGGGGTTGTAGCTCCACCATCTCCTACGAAGACTCGCATATACTCGGCTACTCGTCCGCTTCCACAAAATAGAAGAAGCGGGTATATTCAACAACCTACGTGCTCCTATACTTCTGGCAGTCAAACAAAGCAACACGGAATAGCAAAGGTGGTTGCTCGTATTGCAAAAATAAGAATCGTTTGAGAAAAAATTGCTGGAAGGCCTCTAAATCGTGTTTGATTTGCGGCCAAGATCACCACACTAAGCAGTGTTCAAAGTATGACCCCAATTATCGCGCTAAATAAAAAAAAAAATGGAAGAGCAAGGGAAACTGACCAGTCGCGTTGGAAGAGGGGGACCATCGAGGCCAAGGCCAACCCCTAAGGTGGATGACAAGAAGTTGGAAGCTTCAGTCGCCAGTTTGGCTACCATGGATGAGTCAGAGGATCTTCTAACTGTGCCGGAAAAAATAGTCATCTCTGTGAGTGAGAACTCTGAATTACTGAAGGTTTTAGTGGAAATCAATAATAAAGAATTTTTAGCAGTAACTGACTCTTTGACAGTGTCATCATTGATGTCAGAAGCGCTGGTGAAAGAATTGAAGCTATCGATTACTGAGAAAAAGAAAGTTTTTAATGCAAATGGCAAAAATGATCTGTCCAGTATAGGTGAGGTGACATGTTCATTTAGTGTATGTGATGTGACAATGACTGAAACTTCATTTGCCGTTTTCTTGTGGTTTCTGGTACCAGTGTACAATTAATATTAGGTGTTGATTTTTTGGTAATTGATTGTATTGAGTTTAGTGTCAGGCAGCATTTATTTATAAAGCATTTTCCAGGTGGAGGTTCAAGTGCGATATATTTGGATGGTTTTGGAGAACTTAGATCTGTAATGTTGGTAGACCTCAGTTGAGTGGCGGCTGCTGATATTAAACTGGAGCCAGGTTAAGGTTGTCTAATCGAAATCCAAAACTGCAAGCTTTGTACTTAGAGAGATATGCCTAAAAAGTTACGTAATGATTTTGGTTAATTTTAACTTCTGGTACCTCTCTCCAAATTAAGATTCACAATTGAAAATTCAATTAAACTTCCACATTTGGTTTTAAGGCTGTTATCGTACTGTTTGAAAACTCGATTGTACCATGCTTTGTATACGACTGATTTCGGCGGAATAAATGACATCTTTCATTCATAATATTTCTTATGAATCGTGACTTTTTCGTTATCATTTTGTAGTTTACCTTTTGTATAAGTGAATCTAGGTTGCAATTGCCCGCCTTCGCACCGTAATTTTTATTTTATGATGTAGGCGAAAAGATCACATAATATTTCTAAGGCTAATATTTCATTTTCCGTGTATAGCATAGAATTTAATAGGTATCAGTATTAAGCTGGGCAATTGCTTATAATGTTTCATATGAATCATACATTTTTTGTCTTTATTAAGCGGTTTACCTTATGAGTAAAAGAATCAAAGCGAAAGTAAGCTATCTTTGCACTGTAATTTTTATTTTAGGATGTTTTCGAGTTAATATTTCACTTTTCGGTTTTAGCTCAAAATTAGGAATCACGATTCGAAGTGTCAACGCGATTTTCACCCGTAGTTTTAAGATTGTTGTCTGATCACAATCAGAAGTTCTCTTGCGACTTCCACACTTTAATTTTAAGGCTGTAAATTTATTAAATAAAATTCCGAAGGTTAAAAAGAACCTTTATTATTCCAACACGTTTTACCGTTGGGTTTTAAATGCCTTACAACTACTGGTGCGGTGGGGGATGTGAGGAATGTGTGGTTTAAACTTCCTTTCCCAAGGGAAGTACTCCGTGGTCACGTGAAAAGCGGTTATATGCATTGTATGTGACTGATTTCGGGATTAACGTTTTTTCTTTTCTTGCTTTCTTTTTTTCTTTCTTTCTGGAGATACGGTTGAGTTTACTTCTTTGAAACGAATTAATGAATTTATAGTTTAGTCAAATTTCGCTTTGCTGTCTATTATTATAGCATCGGCTCCATGGTGCAGTGGTGCATTTAAAACCCAACGGTAAAACGTGTTGGAATAATAAAGGTTCTTTCTTTTTTATGTCCAGAATGCCTCTGATTTGATGAAAATAGATGTATTTTAATGGCCAGTCATTAGGAGATTCCAAAGCACCCCTTATTTGGGTTCTCATTTGCAAACAAAAGTCATGCGTACAAAACGATGTGAAAACAGTGCATATTCGACGTATTTTGGGAATTCGCTAATCTATTTAATGAAAAGGGCGTGAGATGTTGTAATGCGATTAAATTCACTTCGTTGAAGTGAATCAATGAAAATCGAATGAATAAGGGTCATGCATCGCTTTTTCGTCTGATATGACTCGAATGCTTCATAATTCGTTAAAACCCGATTAATTTTAAAGCGAAGTTAATAGGAGATTCAAAAATACTTATTATTTGGGACCTAGTTTGTCAAACAAGTCTTACGTACAAAACAACGTGAAAACAGCGCATATCCGACGTTTTTTTTGGTTTCACTAATCGATTTGAAAAGGGCTTGAAACGTTGTAATACGGTTGAATTCACTTCGCTGAAACGATTCAATAAAAATCGAATGAATTAGGGTCATTAGTCGAGTTAGGGTAGTGTTTGTCGATCTGCGGGGGAGAGTGGGCGCACCCGTAGAGCGGTGCTCTTGTTCTCCCAAAATGTAAGGGAAAGACACGATGTTACACGACGCAAAAGAAAAGAACTAAAATGAAGATTAATTGTTATCAGTGAATGTGTTCGTCAAACCAGCGCATGTTAAAGGTGAATTGAACCTTCAAGCTCGTGTGAACTATTAATAAAAATTGCTTGCAAGCTCTACTCAAAATTCAGTGAATGGGCAAGCAAAGCTCGTACGAGCTTCGGTAGGCCTGAGAACAATGACCCTCTCAGACGCCGAGGACAAGTCTCGGCCGTCGCCGCCCCTACCTCTCCCCGCCCGCTGTTACGTGTGGGACTCGTGTAACAAGAAAAGGCTTTTTCCCCTGTGACAAGAAAGGGCTTTTTAAATTGGTTGCTTCAGATACCTCGATGAACTAATATTTCTTACGCGTGCAAAACTGTGTACTCGGATGTTTTCCGTGTTCTACTAGGCCAATTAGTTCTTCCGTAAATTAAGCTTTGCAAGCTTTACCATCAGTTCCTGGCACCACAAGGAGCTATTTTCCCCTCATGTTACTCTGTGCACTCGTATATCTTCGGTGTCCTACTGTGCTAATCATTTTATTCTGAATTTTAATCCTTCATGTGTTATCAGAACGCATAAATCGAGTCACAGGACAGTAACCAGTATTCCAAAGAAATTCCTGACTGAAGTGCGACCTACAGAACTCATTCTTTGTTCTAAAAAAAAGCTGTGAATGAACTTTACGCTGATATATGGATCATAAGATATAAGTGTTATTGTTTAAAAATAGTCAGAAAAACTGGAAACACGCTTGAGCAAAAGTTATGTGAGCCCACAAAGCGAGCTAACTAACAGCAGCCACGACACTTCAGGCTTGCCTGTCCTCCAAGTGCACATGTGCATACTGCCGCCTTCACTACAAACATACCTCAGCTAATCTTTCGGCCTGAGCATCAAGCCATATTTTAAGGATAAAACTTGAACATGCCGCTGTGATGCAGAGTACGACTAATAATTTCACAAAAGGACAATGAAGGAAAGACAAACTATCTTGTACTACTCTTCCCACTCTCTCTAAAAAAATCCTTTTCTCGTCTACACTAATTTATCCTCCGCGGCAAAATAATACGCTAAAACCTAGACAACAATCTGATTATTTAAAAAATACAACAGGAAAATATCCCACAAAATCTGGCCAGTCTTTCGATGCTATAATAACCCTTGCTTAAAGACGGTCTTCGTCAGCAGCACCTCAACTCCAGCCGCTCTGCCACACGTCTCTACTCACCTTTAAAGGCTTTAATGGACAACTGCTACGAAAAATGCTTCTCCATTTTCGCATGACGTACATCTGAGCAAAGGCTACCTCTCACATGTGGTAGATCACACATAATTTTTAGTCTCATCAAAACTGAAATGACTTAAACAAACATATTATTTCATCGCTTTTCACAAGTGAGTAATCATGCATTCTTATATGACTCGCTCAGCAGCTCGCAAAGTAGCTTTATCCTTGTCTGGTACTACATCGTCTCTCAGTTCACCTGTCCTGGCATAATGAGATTTGCGTGCGTGAAAAAGGCTCCCCAGACAAAAAATTAGTCATCTTCTCCAAATGTTGTGTAGGACCTCTACGATCCCTAATGATGATGGTAATTATGAGCGGCATAAGGTCTACTAGTGTCCTAATGTACACCCGGTCGATTTCACACTACTCTTGCATCAGCTGATCTCGTAGTGCAGCCACAGTACGTGGACGATCTTCTCGACGTCTAACTTTTCATTCTGAGCGGTTCGAGAAATTTTCTGTCGGGCTCATGTCTGGGTCCTCAGTAGGCTAATTTAAACACCTGACATTTCTGAATGACTGTCATGCGAATTAATGACAGTTCTAGCTCGACGCAACCGGTAGCTGTCATCCTGGAAGATATGCAAAGCAATAAGCCTCTCTGCATTCAGATATTGTGCAAATGGTAAAACTTGGTTATCTGGCAGCTTAGTGTAGGCATGGTGGTTCAGTTTTACGGATACCTCAACTAAAGGACCCACTTCTATGTTGTTGAAATAGCTACAGAACATGACTTTGAGGTCTTCGATGAACACTACGGCGAACATTTGTGCTATAGCTATAGAATCAGAATTGAGATTCATAACATGAATGCCGCATAGAAGAGCGGCATGAAACACCAGCGAATTCCGCTACTTCCTTCCCTAGGTGTCCCTCAGCCTAACCAAATACGATCGCCCATTTTCCCATTCCGATACGTCTTACTTTCGTCCCATCTTTGTGGAGTAACTAAGAAATAACTCTATACCTTACCAGCTCTGAATAAGGTTATTGAAACAAATTTTAACATACAAATATGAACGAACGCCCAAAAGTTAGGGCACTAGAGAGGACTGATGCCTGTTCAGTACCTACACTTCGGTCAGAGTTTTGAAAACCGATTAATTAGCGTAGTAAATAATTAAAATTCGAAAACCAATAGGCGAGTAATTTTGTGTCAGGGGAACTTGCAAATATTCTGAGGCTGCGTTGTTTGATTAATATGGGCGAGTTATTCTTTGCTTCTACTGAGCAGCGCAGACGATTTCAATGAGAGCAAAAATGAAGTTTTATTTTCACAATAATTTTTCCATCTCAGTTCCAGCTCTTAAAAAATATAGGTTTGTGCAGCAGTTTATTTGAAATTTTTACCATGTAACGCAATAAAATTATAGAAAAATATGGGCTGTGTTTAGCCCATCAGGGGGAAAAATAGACGACCCATTTTCGTCGCTCTGCTAGGATAGAATAGGTCGTGATTTGTCACGACGTTTAATTGAAAGAATAGGCAGCGAATTGCGTGTGCTTGTAAAGGACAATCGTCCACAGACTCTGCGTATTACCCAGCTTTGGGCGCACGTGTCGTCCAATCACTAGTCAGTTACGGAAAATTTAAACAGCTGTGCATTCGTTCCAGATTCATCTTTGTGAAACGCAGCTAATTGTACCAACATGTCGGGCAGTTAATCATTCAAGCTAATGACATTACTGCACAGACAATTTCATTGTGCAGCAAAATTAAAAATTTTCATTGCGATATTGTGCTCTCGACCCCCGGAGTTAAGGGGCTACAACGGTATTTTCCTATAACCGAAGATGTAATTTTTGTAAAATTTACCATTTTTTTCGTGCACCCCAACCCGGTTCTGCCACTTCACATGGGGGCCTTGTCTAAGACTCTATGAACGGGGTTGAAAAACGGCTGATTGAGAAAATTAATGAGGAATATTCTGACTAAGTAATTGGGTTGTCCGGAAATTTTGTGCCAATTTTAGAGGAAAGAAAGAGGTCAATAAATGTGAGCCATAGAATTTCAATCAACCAAATATGAACCATTTTGGTGCACAATGTGTCCCCATCTTCCCTTCAACTTGAAAATGTCCTCTTCCCAGAATTGTGGTAGTTTCATAGCAAAGAATTAATCATGGTATCATTTTTAGCCATCGTAGAAATTAGAGATCTCACCATTAAGACTGTACTGCAAAGACCTGAATAAGTGAAAATCCGAAGGAGAAACGTCTGGTGAATAACGAGGGCGGGTAACACATCCCAGCCGAGCTGCAGCAATTTTTGTCATTTTTCCAAAGGTACGTGAGGTCTTGCATTTTCCTGATGAAAGACAACGCCTTTCCTGTTGGCCAATCCTGGACATTTTTCTTGAATTGCTGCTATTTAGTCTTCCAGGTGTGAGCAATATTTCTCAGAATTTATTATCTGGCTACTTGAGAGAACCTCTTACTGCAGAATTCCTTCCCAATTCAACCAGACACAAAGGAAAATTTTCTTAGGGTGAAGACCAGCTTTTGGGGTGGCTAAATGACGCTCATGTCAGGTACTCCAAGATCGTCTTTTCTGAGCATTTTGGTACACAGTCTATTTCTCATCCCCTGTAGCAATTTTTTTAAAGAAAAATATGCCTTTTCATTTCGTTTCTAAAACAAATCACAAATGGAAATGAGATCCAAAAGGTTCTTTTCACTCAAGTCATGTGGCACCCAAACGTAGTAGCGATTTGCGAACGGAAGCCTTAGCAGGTGCTCATGAACGGGAATTCTGATAAATTGAGGCTTTTTGCCAAGTCTGGGTTGTGCAATGTGGGTTATTCTCAATTATTGATTTGGTCAGCTGTAGAGGATGGTCAGCCTGATCTCTTTTTATCAATAAGGCCACTATTTCCAGCACGAACCTCGCGAACGACTGCTTTACAGTTCTTTTGGATAAAATTTCCTCACCGTAAACTGCTCATATTTCTTTGGTTGTTTGTGAGGTATTTTTTTATGGAAATAGAAAGATATCAATTATCGATAGTGAAATTTTCATCTTCCACTTTAATTAAATGATTTACAGATTTAACACAGGTTATAGGTTCTCAAACTTTCTTCCTCTAAAAGGTAGCTTGAACTGGGATCTAAATGGAGCTGTCAAATCCTATTTTCTGCATTCAATCAGGTTCTAAAATAACTCGTAAGATGAACGGCTAAAGATCGACGGGAACTTTATGGACGACCCAATATTTTATTTTAATGACGCGTTTATTGTTTAGTTGTAAATGATCGGATAGGTTCACGGGATCCTACTCTTCTGTTTTCCTCAGACTTATTTTCCGCGAAATAAAATATAGTTCCCAATGCAAATCAGGCTATAAACTCCGACTTTCTCGCTATATGTATATGGTAGGGACTTAATTTTATAACATGGATGATAAAGTTGATGGCGGTGATGAGAATCATTGTGAATGAAACATGGAATGAGGTGAGGGGCCGCATTCGAGTCAATTGACTCGCCTAATTCACAGCTTGAATCAGGTTCTTGAGAGGTGCTGGGTCAAATGTTCAAGTATTTAGAAAATTTTAATATCGATATTACCACCATGGGGAGCACATTCAACACAATGCATTGGTTGTGCAGGACACGAGACATATGAGCGCCCGAGTGAACTGAAGAAGGAAAACTAATGTGCTTATCATGAAATTGATGCACCTGTATAAGAACCGTCCATTGGTACACCGCTAAGCTTTTCGTTGAACATTAAAAAACATGAGAAGAGAAATATACTTATTATTATAAAAACCTTTTCCGATTATGAAACAATATGAAAGTTCATCTTATACGGTGCAACAATTCTGTTTGGACATGTAGGATGAAATTGTAATGACCACATGAATGGGGCTGAAATATGTTTTGTTGTTAAGAAATGAAAGTACCCGACTTTACGACCCGTAATCCAATAAACACAGTTCAAATTTCATAAATTGAGCTGCAAATAGAATGCCTCTGACGTACAGATCTCAATTACTCCATCCGTTTGCTATTTTTGGGGCTGTGAGTAAATTTAAATCTGGCGTTATATACACTGCTTCGTGAAAATCGACATTCACTGAATTTATTTCGCTTCCAAGTGAGTAGGCCTGTTAAACTGAGGAAGGAAGTTGGGAAAACAGGATCTAAAATTACAGTATCTACAGGTTATCACCTTTATTCATGGATCCTCAGTTGTAACGTTCTCATTGTTACTGCCGGTTATCATTGCGACTGAATGCACTCCTCTCGTCATGGTCATGTACTTCATAGCATTTAGTTAACCTTCAGCACGAGGAAAAGAGCGTACCAGTTCCGGCTGCCATACACCGCAGCCAACCGTTTGTGTTCTTCCGTTTATGGCAGCGCCGTTACCCCTTTAATGGCAGTGACGTCACCCCTTGCAGGCCCCTTTGAGGTCTGCCAGCGGTGGTGCATTCACAGGTGACGTGCACGTGGCTAAAAAGATATGTTAGAGATAAATGTTGCGCCAAGCGAAGTTGTCTTTGATGAAACACTTGCGTTATAACGGAAGCGTAATGGGCTCATGCGATTTGGCTTAGATGAGACGGGCTTAAAAGGATATTAGTTCCGTAGAGAAAACAGGTAGAAGGACAGAACGCACTTAATCCTTTTCTGCGTAACGTCTAGTTTCTGATACAGCGTCCCAAAAATCACACAATCCTTGCGTTCTTATTTCCCAAGTAGCTTTTCTGTTCAATGTTTGAAAACTTATGCATTCAAGAGCTAAATATTTTATTTATTGTGCTTTGGCTGACATAGCGATAGCCCTTTCCTGACGAATTTATACCTGCAAAAATGAACCAAGGAAGAATAGGTCACTTCTCTACACTGAGCTTCGATTCTTCACTTAATTTTCTAACTTGGGATACTTATGGTAAGCTCAAAATTCAGATATCTAGGAACTTAATTTCAGATTTGGCTAGGAATCACGGTATCAAACTAAGAAATGTTGATCACTGACTCGAAATCCTGAGGCCTGTTTTTGAATTTGGATTTCTGACAAGATGGCCCTCCACTGGCCTGAGATTTCACCATAACCCAAGTTGAATTTTATCTTCCTACATTTTCATGAGCTCGATTCATGATCCAATCCAAAGGAATTGTTTTCTTGTGTAACACAGTTTTTAGTTTTGCGCATTTAACGAAGGCAAGTTCTTATAGAATGTTGATTTTACTCTGTCGTCAAAGAAACGATTCCCGCAAAAAGAAAGATAGCAGCAGGTGATCTAGTCGTGTCTTGTTCTGGAGAAAGTTTCCTCATCAATGTAGCAAAATAACGGGAGCTGCTATTGACTTTCCTTTCTACGAAGAATAATCACAAAAACATCGCTGTCTTTACGTATTAAATTCAGAAGTATTTTAAATACAGTATATACTCCTATAATTATCTTTCCGTTTACATTAATCCCTTTTGGGATCGCCTTCTCGGTCATCTAAATTTTCATTTATAGCTACAGGGCGCGTCAAAATAATGGCAACAGGAGTATTATCAGGTTTTTCTTCAAAAAGCAGTCGAATAAAATTTCAATTCATGACACTTCAGATTGAGGATGTTTTATAACAATGAAAATGGTTCACCCAGCTTAGCTTCTGTTGTTTTTTGCTAGTAGACGCGTTCGCCAAAAATGGCTGGACAAATGGCCTTCGCTGTCAGTCTCCCTGGTTAGGGAGAAATTAGCGAGAAAGAATTTTCTCGCTGAAATTTTTTTCCAATCTAAATTCTCAAGAGCGTGACAGAGAGACGGATGTACGAACCAACCGAGAAACACTGATACTATTAAACAGGTTGTCCCTAAAGTAACTGACCAAAGGGTCCAAACTTCACTATCAAAATGTCCACGAGCCAACGGGAACAGTTCTGCTTCTAGATGTCGGAAATATACGCTTGCTGTTAATCTGAACCTCCCAATCGGACTAACACCGGTCGCGGAGAGGACACCCTCCAGTAGTGCAGCGATGGCGACCCACAGCATCACAGAAACGCTCGACGTTGATTCGCTTCTGCCTTTCGCTGGTCCTTCCTTGCCCTAAACTCCATCATTCTCATGGTTGAGACTTTGCTGAACGTAGAACTTCTTCTCTTCAGTGAAGACCCAATGGAGCAGCAAACCTTAAACAATGGGATTGAGAATGTGTCCACATTTGTCGAGTCTCATTCATTCATAAATGGTTTTAAGCTTGTATTATTTCTTTATTGCATAGAGGATAGTCTCGAGATTCTTTTTCAATACTGGACGCATTGACGTCTGATTTACCTCAGCCTCTACTGCCAATTTTTTATCAGATCGTCGAGGATTTATTTTCAACTGTTCTTATGTACTTTTGATAAATTGAACAGAGTGTTCTTCCATGTTCTTCCATGTTTCAGACTGTTCTTTCTGAACAGACTGTTTTCTTCCATGGCATTTTCGAGTGCTGTTTGTACCAGTTTCTGTAAGCTTTTTCACAACTTTCCATACCATTTCCCAACAAACATCTAGTACTTTCGCTACGGACGAATTTCACCTACCTTTGATATCAAGGGATACGACGGCATATCGATACACAGCCGTTGAACAATGTAGTCTTTCAAGTAATTTAACTCTGAAATAAGAAATAGACATCAGCAACTTGGCAGTAAACCATAAACTAATTTCATAACTCCGTGAAAAACTACTTTCCTGAACCTCAAAATTTTATGGCCATAAATAGTCTCTCTAGCTTTCCACCACGAATTAACCCCACCTCCGCCGCCGTCAAATTCGCAAACCGAACTACGAAAAGACTCGCACATATCTTTGTTTTCATCTCGCGCTCACGCACCACGTGCCTCCCAATATCGTTCCCTGCGCATAAAGCTCATCATTGTACAACAGTTTTAATCAGCGACGCATTGGGAAAACCGCTCTAAATTTAGCAAAAAGGAGAAAAATGTTCAATGCGTCAATCATGGTGCAGAACACAGGTGCAGGCATACAATGGCACCGGAGCCGTAAATGATGACCCTAATTATACCTGCGCTACGAGATCGAGTGTTCGTTCCGGGAGGATTGGTCAGTGTGCCGAACGAGTCTCACTTGCAGGGCTGGGCTGTGAGTCGCATCTTTCTGTGGGGCGATATTGCGTCTTTCTGCGAGGGGACATAGCGTCTTTCTGTGGGGCGATATTGCGTCTTTCTGCGAGAGGACATAGCGTCTTTCTGTGGGGCGATATTGTGTCTTTCTGCGAGAGGACATTGCGTCTTTCTGTGGGGCGATATTGCGTCTTTCTGCAAGGGGACATTGCGTCTTTCTGTGGGGCGATATTGCGTCTTTCTGCGAGGGGACATAGCGTGTTTCTCTGAAAAGCATGGAACGGCCGACCATGGCAGTGATCATGAAGTTCTCGAACATTCACTCCCTCATTCTCTTGATAGCTTTGACGACGGTGAGTCTTAAGTGAGTGTGAACATTGATGTTGTGGTGCTTGTTGGCTGAGTGTAAACATTGATGTTGTGGTACTTGTTGACTGAGTGTGAACATTGATGTTGTGGTGCTTGTTGGCTGAGTGTGAACATTGATGTCGGGGTGCTTGTTGACTGAGTGTAAACATTGATGTTGTGGTGCTTGTTTGCTGATTGAGTACCTTGATGTTGTGGTGCTTGTTTGGAAGATGGTTGAAATCCTCGTACTGGAGGTGGTGGCGATTGATAACGGTAACGATATTGATAACAGTATTGACAACGGTAACTTTTGAAAACGGTAACGGCACTGATAACGGTACCGGTATTGATAACGTGTTATTATCATTGCAATATTGCGAATTGTGTTCATCGTGAGTGACTGACTCTGATTGGTGGTAGTGGCAGAGATGGTAATGATGGTAGTAATAGCAGTGGTGGTAATGGTGGTAGTACCAGTGGTGGTAGTGATAGTAGTGGCAGAGGTGTCATTGGCTGCGCTGGAATTTTCACTCAAGTACAAATATTTAGGATCTCATAATTGAGTTTGCCAGAATGGTTCGGTAGCCCCGCCCCTGCGACCAGGTCTGGCATCGCACAAAAGCAGCGGTGAACACTTCTCTGCAACTGGTCCATGCGCGTGTGCATTGGTTTTAGTGTGTGAGTTAGTTTTAGTGTGTGTGTGTGTGCACCTAGGGCTGGAGGTGCATTTGGTGGATGTAATTTGATGATTAGTTGTTACTCGAAGCGATCAATTGGTTTTGAAACAATTGAAATTGATTTGGTATCAAAACATTATCAAAATTCATCGAAGCAATCGATTTACTGTCAAAGTATTTTCAATATCATCGTAGTTTCAATGAAGAACATTTGAAAATTTAACTTACAGTACACCATCAGGCGAAAAACCGTCTGTCACCATTTAATGCGCACATATCATCTTGAAATGAAACACAGAAGCCTGCCATTTTCTCAGTCGTTCATCACGAATTAAACTCCTGCAGAGGACTCATTTCACAGACCTCCACACCTGGAGGAAGAAGGCCAAAATGCTTATGCTGGTGCCGAAATTTCATTGAGTCACATGCCAGTCTTGTCGTAACGACCGTCCGCTGTTACGATACTGCATGAGAGTGAAATTTAGTTCATAATCTGATAGCCGATTAAATAAGGAATAATGCATTTAATCGAAGGTAACGCTATTACTCTGCCTGCTAACCCCAGTCTATCACCGTGGCCGCTGTGTCGGTAACGAACTGTCCGTAGACGACAGCAGCACCTGGGTGGCCAAAATTGGGGATAATTCTTATAATTATCGATATCCTGGCATAAGGGTTAGACTGAGTGCTCTACAATATGCCTGCTTGAGCTATGGATTCAGCAGGGTTGTTTTCTGAAGGCAAAGTAGAGTTATTCTCGTGGTCGGGCCCAACGCTGGACTGTTTCTCGTAGGTCTCACTCATCGTGATCCTTTATAAGTGATTCTACTGCTCCCAAATATATGAGAGAGTGAACCCCAATTCCCGAAGAGTAAATGTTCGTTACATGTCAGTCAAAAATCTCGCAAGATTCGAAGCCTTCCTGCAGCAGCTCTGTAAGGTCAAAATTTGTGAAGGATTATATGTAGCCAGGAAAAATTCCCTTGAATTAGCACTTTCATGCATTAAAGACTCGTGAACTACTGTATCACTTGTGGTTAACCCTTTAGCTACCAAAATGAAATAATTGTTTCGTTTCATAAGATTGTTGCTAGTCTTTCTAAAACTTTGAATGCAATCTTATTGGCAGTACACATAAATGATGATGCAAAAAGTTTCTCGAACAAAGCTATATGCAGCCTCATCGCAAAAATAATTTGATCGTTGAAATTTGGGTACATATTTCAAGTTTTTTTTGTCGCTCAGCTGCCAGACGTTAGCAAGGGGACTGAGCTACACGCGTCGAGATTCTCCCGTTCTGCGGACGCCGGACCCGCGGGGGAGGCCGAGCCTCGTCATTTCCCCCACCATCACCCCCCCCACTTCTTCCCCTGGCTTCCCCAAGTGATGTTGTCCACACAACCATCCAGTGAGTGCCCCCCCTTCCTCCAACGGTTCAGGACCCCACATGTTGGTCCGCTTATGTATAGAGATCGTGCTCCGCTGTTGGGTTCTGGGTCGCCGTTGAAATCCATTTCTTGCATGTTAAATCGAGGAAATGAATGGAGAAATAAAATAATTGACAAAGAATTTATGCCTTTTGATGAAAACATTGTAACCTATGGGATATTGCATTAGATTTTCATCTCATTTAACAATAGATGCGACTAATAATAATCGATAGTCGTTTTCGTCGAAGGGAATGCTGATGACACCACGCTAATTGCAATCTCGGTTGTTATCGCATTTCGGAGTAAGAATTCGAGAACAAGCAGGACTCCCGTCCTCGTGCGGTCATTTCAGAGCTGCGTCACGCCGTCAGATAGTAATCAGTGCAAAGGACACCCGTGCTAATTTGCGCGTCTTTTGTGCTTTGTATTGAACATGAAATGCTACAAAAACATTAAAACGACAAGTCACAAGCGTCAGCCTTGTTCATCTGTGCGCTACAACACCATGCAATCACCAGCAAATCATCTCACTATATAATATCCCTCATGAAAATATTGTAATATTTCTCAGCTCAGTTTTTAATACAAAATGAATCAACAGCCTTTTTTCAACTGTTGATCAGTGTTGATAATTAGTCAGAAACTTCAAACGACGCGAGGGTGAGCGCTAGAAATTCTGCAGTTATTTCGAATGCATTGCCCGTTGAGTCATTTTTCTCTCGCCGTGTTGGGAAGTAGAGAAGGACAACACATAAGCAGCACACCAGTTAAGTACGTAGTAAAAATTACTCTAATTGTTGCAATTATGGTAAATGCGACCACAAATTGCGAGTTGCGTAACTACTTTTCTTCGCTGCAGTAAATATTTATCTTCAAATTTTGTTACTTTCAACATAGAGGTACTTTCAGCTACTTAAAGTCGGTCTAGTGGATAGCTTCAACTCGAGCTGCTCCAAAAATGACGATATCCTCGTTTAGCTTTAATTACTGTAGGAAATATGACAGTCAACATATAACGACACTTCAGCTAATTTTGTGGCTGAAATAATCAACTTAAATTCTGTTGGACTGAGGATTGTTAAGTCGTTACAGTTTCTTTTTATAA
Organism: Orchestia grillus; assembly: GCA_014899125.1. NCBI lineage: Eukaryota > Metazoa > Arthropoda > Malacostraca > Amphipoda > Talitridae > Orchestia > Orchestia grillus. The sequence continues at coordinate 16,798 of VOMN01116466.1, forward strand.
ATTCAGAAAATGCATGGAGGAGCGAAACAAATAGCAATTCTTTTTTTCACTGGAAAATATTTGCCTTCTATGACAGCACATTTGATTTTGTCATTCAATTACTTTTGGTTCCTATTAGGATCCTCAATATGGATTGCCAAATGAGGAAAAATTAGCTCTTGGACGCCATTTGCGGGTGACATGCAGTCGAGGCGTTGGCGGCACCGAAACTGCACGCGAAATTTATGACGTGTATGCATGAGGCGCGACGTCTCCAAGTACTGCCCTAGTGCCCGCCGTTTTCACGCTTTAAAGTCCGTATCAGAGATAAAGAAAATAACATTATGTCACTGGTCAGAAGTACCGTAAATAAGAGGGCTTTAAGAGTGATAATTTTGGAGAACGCTCACGACCCAATCCTCTACCCCCTATTCCAGTGGTGACTCAGGCTCCTAATTGCTCCCGGTCCTACAGCATCGTCAGCGTTCCAGAAGGCGAGGCCCTCCGTTTTGAAAGCCCCGGCTACCCCGAAAATTATCCTTCTAGAGCTCGGTGTGGATGGTTTTTCCAGGTAACCAAACTATTAATGCTAAAAGGACCTACTTCTTGTGTAGTATCAAGTAGGCATTCGTTCTTTTTTCATGCATTTACGCGTAAATTACCCTAGTTTTGAACAAAACGACAACAATTTGAGTTCAAAAAGGATTATTTTTGTAAGTCGTTTAGAAATGGCAGTGATATTTGAAGGGTTAATGCAATTTTGTGAGTCTTTGGGTCTCCTCGTCTATTCAAAATCTGACATCAACCCTTACTCAATGAATGGAGGGGAAGTTTTCCCCAATATTTTACCTCTAGTTAAAATAAATGTAAGCTGCAAGTGGGCCAACTAGTGAGTGGCCAACAGTGGATGGTTCCAAATACGACTTGTAGATTTGAACGCTTGGGAAGGTCGATGATTTTCCTATTTTGAACGAAAAAAGCTACTAAATTGCCTGTAATTTTCGTCAATGATGACCGAACCGACAGCTTTCCACTCACTTAAACGGAGCTAAATAAAAAAAATACAGTCGATTTGAGAAGACAAAACTAAAATCCACAGAAGACGGTAAACTAATGAATGCAGAATTCAGGTAGACAGGAAACAGAAAACAGTAGACGAAAGAAAACAGAACTGAAGAGCACTGAAAACCCTAGACTCGAGGAGACTAAAAACAGTAGACTCAAGGTCACAAAAGACAGAGGGTTCTAGAAGACAGCAGACTCAAGAACACCGAAAACAGAAGACAGTAGACTCAGGAAAACAGTAAACAATAGACTCAGCAGACAGTAAACTCAAGAACACAGAAGATAATAAGCTCAAGAAGACGGTAGAGAGTAGACCCAAGCAGACAGTGAACAGGAGATCCAAGACGACTGTAGACGGTAGACCCAAGAAGACAGAAGACTGTAAGCTCAAGACGACAGGAGGCAGTAGCCCCAAGAAGACAATGGCCAATAGACCCAAGAAAACAGTGGACAGTAGACCCAAAAAGGCAGGGACAATAGCCCCAAGCGGACAGTGGACAGTAGCCCCAAGAAGACAGTTGACAGTAGCCCCAAGCAAACAGTGGATAGTAGTTCCAAACAGACAGTGGACAGTAGCTCCAAAGACAATAGCCCCAAGAAGATAGTAGACAGTAGCTCCAAGAAGACAGTACACAGTAGCTCCAAGAAGACAGTAGACAGTAGCCCCAAGCAGACCGACGTTCAGGTGCCAGAGGACGCACCGCTCATGTCACCCCTCGCCCCGTTGCAGGCAGAGGCTGTGTCGCGTCTCGACGTCGCATGCCCGGAAATTTCCTTGGCCTGGGGAGATTATCTCTCCATGCGCGCCTTCGCAACTAGACAGCGGGTGTTGTGAGTAAAATTTTTCAGCTCTTCTCATTTTTCTGTTCGCATCATTTCCCTTGAATTATGTTACTACCATTGCTATTATATTTCTGCTCATATTCAGCTCGTACAATACTCAACCTCGTAAAATGTATAGGGTTTGAGTAATATTTCAGCTCGTCTAATATATAATCCCGCATAATATTTCAACTCGTACGACATTTCAGGTCCAATAATATTTCAGCTCGTATAATAGGTCGATATATTCATACCCGCATTATATTTCATACGGGAGGTAACATGATTCAGCACGCAACGTGTGTACTTCAGCTCGGCAGTATTACCCATATTTCAATTCGTAAGTGTTAAATTTTATTTGTTAACGCAAGCGTTGAATCTCAGAATCTCAGATATTATTCTTTCGATTCATAAGTAGGGACGATGTACTGTTCATCAGTAATCGTTTTAGATTGTGAAATAGGCAGCAGAGCAAACATATTTTAATTCTTTTCATAGAGTAGCAAGAGTTGCTGTGAGTTTCACCGTACTGCACTGACCGCGTTCCACAATTCACTGTTGTTTTGACGCGGGTTAGTAGCTACGGACCTGATCTCTTCACACGCTGAGTTAGTGAGTTGTGTTACATTTTTATCATGCAGGTACTTGAGTAGCTCCGTGAGTATCACTGGGACGTCTCAAGCATGTTTCCTAGTTTTATCCTACCTTTTCGAAAGCTGAGTGCTGTTAGATTTTTAACTGATGAATACTGGACCCGTTTATTGCTTTTTAGTGCTACTTTTCAAGCAAATCTACCGATACTAATCCGATTTTGCCTGACGCTGAGAACTGTTATATTTCCACCAGGCTGGTGCTTCAATAACTCCGTGCTTAGTAGTGCTGCGATTGATGCATGTGAACTGATCCACGATGATGAATACCTGTTTGTTTCGTTGTTGAGTACTTTAATATTTTCATCAGGTAGGAACAGTACTTCCGTTACTCTGCTCGTAACATTGCTGCTAGAGGTGCTTTTGAACTGATGTGAGATGCACCTGATTTTTTGGGAGTCTGAGAGCAATTCTGTTTTTCTCGGGCAGCTACTCGAGGACCTCTAGGCAAAACGTGGCCATCGAGTTAAGGAGCTTTGCTGCCATAGTTAGCTTTGGATCGGACTGGTGGAGGAACTCTCGAGGATTTCAATGCTACATTTGGATCAGAGGAACAGCGAATGCAACTACCACGACGCCACTTCTGAGTACCACGGATGTTACCAGTACCACTACTGATGGCTCAATGGTATCCGCTGATGCCACAAGCTCGGAGAGCTCCATGGATACTTCAAGTACCACTACTGATGGTACTGTAGTAGTGACAGGATCCATCAGCTCTGAGGTTACTCAGAGAACTTGTTGTGAGTACCTCTGGTTGTTGGCTGCTGCTACACAGTTCAAAAGTTTTTTCTACTTTGAGCTGTACTCTTTTGCTGAACAATTCTCCTATGCTTAGAATAGACTTTTTTACAATGAGTAATTCTCTTATTGCAGGACGAATAAATATTTTAGTAAGGAAACCCATCTTTAGAGGAAACACCTTTTAGCAAAAAAGTTGCTTTTATTTACGACTCCTATCAAACAAGGTGGGTTTTCTACCTGTATCAGCTCGGAACTTCAAAGTTCCCGTCCCGCTGGAACTTTTCTTCCTTTTGTCCCTGAGTAAATGTTGAAAAGCTAGAAGTGTATATGTGTGTGAAGGATTTCTCCTTCTAGTAATAAACTGTATTTTAATTAGCTTCATATCATACGGTACACCCAGGATCCTTCTTTGAGGATACGGTCTGAAACATCAGCTAGTCTATCAATTCACCAATAACGCTTGCAAGGTGTCGGGTAAGGGGCTAGTAACCCTTGTTTGTTCTCAACATTCACTTTGCAAAATGCATCTTACTATAATTTTTATTCTTGAAAATATTAGCGAAACTGAGGAACTTGTGCAACGCGAACTAGAAATTGAATATTTCAACTTTTCCACATCATTTATGGTTACTGCGCACAGTTCATCAATTGGTGGATCCATTGTTTGATTGATTGTAGCAAGTAAGAAATTGAATGACTGTTGAAAACTTAATTGTTTACCTACAGTTAAATTTTGCATGCATCCTGAATTTTGTAATTGAGTTATTTCTCATTCGAATAGAAGTATCCTTTTCCCAGGGTCGAAACTCACGCAGTATCCGGTTTACTGCTATCATTAACTCGTAGCTCTGAGCTTCCGGACCCAACTCGACTACCCGTGACCTGTTGGGTATTTTTTTATAACGAATATATTTTGTTTTATGTTTAGTACATGTCTGATGGAACAAAAACATTCGCAATGGCGAAGGAAGGTTTTCAGATCGATATGTTATGAGCAGTTTCAAGCGCATGAGGCTCACACCGCGCAAGCTCTGTTCACATGCATCTCGTATGTGCTGTATTGTGGTCGAAAGTAGTTTTGTGTAAAAAAAAAGAATCTTGAATTTCGAAATTAATACAGATATTAGATAAAAAATGAAATTTGTGAGACGATTTTGTGCTTACAATGCGGCTTCCTCTCTCTTGTTTCTGAATACATGCGCGTAGGTCCCGGCCTCTGCCCACCCTGTTTAATTGCATGGGAGCTCATGTTGCATGGGAGCTCATGTTGCATGGGAGCTCATGTTGCATGGGAGTTCATGTTGCATGGGAGCTCATGTTGCATGGGAGCTCATGTGCGCGGCTGCAAGCAGCCAAGCAAACGACGTCATCAGAGCTTCAGTAGTGCACAAGCAGCCAAGCAAAAAGCGTTAAGTTTCGTAATACAGAAATAAAGAAGACACGTTGAACTGAACTCAAATTATTTATTTGGATAAGAATTGGTGTAAGTTAGACTCGCATAATGAAATAAGACTCACGCTAATTTAAACTCCCACAATTAATCAAGACCCTCACTGGGATTAATTAAAAGCCGTCGGCTGCACGGCGGAATGCAAACGTAATTAAAAAATAAGATCCTCGCAAAAATTTATTTCGTCAAATTACTACTTTGGGCGGAACAGAGAGCTTAATTGCCAATTAAGGGCAGAGCTGAGGACTAATTGGTGAAGTAAACTTCCTGGAGTCGCGCTTAGCTTCGTAGTAAGTCTCGGGTCGATATAATTCCCTTGCGCCTCTGCATGACGACTTCAGCTTCAAATTTTTCATGAGTGAGAAACGTTCATGACTGACATTCATTGTTTACATTCAGGAATCTATGCTCAAAATAATACCATGACTAATTTAGAATGAGTTTTAACTGATGACTTTGTTTAAAGCATGTACTGCTGCCGAGATCACTTAAAATAATGATTAACTAATAACTAATGACTTTAAGTAAAAAAATACTAGCAGCTGTTTCTTTACAACAAATTTCAACTACTGATTTTATTTTTTCAAATACTGATTTTATTCACAACAAGTCTTATCCACTGACTTATTCGAAACAAATCTTAACCACCGACGTTATATGAAATCAGTCCTAATCTATGGCTTCATTTGAAACAAATCCTGACCACTAACCTTATTTGAAATAAGTCCTGACCACTAACCTTATTTGAAACAAGTCCTGACCACTAACCTTATTTGAAACAAGTCCTAACCACTAACTGTATATATTTAAAACGATCTCTACTACCCCTCCAATACATACTACCACCAAGTTCTATTACCCGGCCTTCGTCAGTGTGCGGCGTGCGGCCAGCAGGCCGCATAGTGGGGGGCGTGGTGGCGGAGGAAGGGGCCTACCCCTGGATGGTGAGTCTGGGGGTGGGGCTGGAGCAGTACTGCGGGGCGGTCCTAATCTCGGACTCGTGGCTGGTCACTGCCGCGCACTGCATCGTCGGGTGAGTACACGTACTGGCTTGTACACTGCACTAGGTTGAGAATAGATAATACAATAATGTACCACAAATGTATCATACCATCAACTGTACCTCATGAGAAGTTACTCATCAAGGGCTTTGTGGTGTGTTCGTCCATTGTACGTTGTGTTATAAATGTGCTCACTTTGTCCTATGTTTTAGTACAAATGTTGTACATTTCGAATGAAGAATGCAATAGTTTTAATAGTAAAAAAACCCACATATATTACTTATTTATTCTTACAGGACTCTCGCGAAAGAGAGTAATATGAACACATTTACATTTGCATACTTTTGTCCGTGCCAATCTGATTTTAATAGAACACAATAATCGAAATTCATCAACCTATGCATATTATTTGTTCATTCCTGAACGAACCCCACAGAAGAGGGTAATACAATTGCGTACGAATGCGCTACCCTACCCTGGCAAGAACCCCCCAGAAGAGGGAAGTTCATGCGAGTACACATGTGTATGCTCATTGCTTTGCTCTCACAGGAGCCTCACAGAAGTGGGCATTGGCTACCACAACCTCAACGCCCCCAGTGCCTATAGCATCAGCAGGGCGGTCAGGGAGACCATAGTTCATGAGGACTATGTGGGTGAGTGTTGCGTACTCCAACTGGTGCGTGAGTGTTGCATACTCCAACTGGTGCGTGAGTGTTGCATACTCCAACTTGTGCATGCGTGCTGTATATCCCGACTTGTTTATGAATCTTACATTTACCTTCTGATGAATGAGATGACAAGCAGAATTATATGATAACACTAGACCACACGTGACCCATTGGGTCAAATAAAATTTATCAAAATCAAACCGTATCCAGAAATACATCCTATGCAGTTAAATCGGTATCCACAATACAGGATTAAACGAAGCGTATAAATTTCGAATATCTCAGAGCCGACAGTCAAACGATTCTGCCCTCTTTCTCATTCCCGTATCAACTTCACTAACTTGCTCGACTTAAATTCCTTTCTTTTACATGACATAAGTGTATATTTCCTCTTTTGTGCAAGACGACCAGAGTTTTAGTATTATACAAGATAGATAGATAGATAGATTGATTACACACGTATGGCAGAATTCTGCCTGTCAATGTAGAATCATTAAAGTCGGGAATGTTATTTTTAGTACTCTGATATTGATATTCATTTTAATACTGTTATTAATGACGGCGCCCTCAATACTATGATGTTCGCAACAGCAAAAATCAACACCACCACATTACACATTAATGATTAGCATAACAATCGATCAGTGAAAAACCACAGAGTTAAAACTTGAATCTTTTAGCCCTAGATGTCAAAGTAATGACGAGAACGAAAACCTCCAGAAGAACACGGGTCATAATTCTGATGTGGTGTTGGAGAGCACCCTAACTCCCGAATAACAAATGGTTGTCTTCAATCAATCAAACATTTTCTATGACTTTCTACATTAACTATGTAGCGATACAATTCACAAATTCGTAAGTTACAATCCAAGGCCTTAAAAGGTTTCATGACTGAATGCTTTCGCTAATGAATGAATGAGTAAATGAAGGACTCGTGAACGTCAGAGATGTGCTGCACACGCAAAATAAAGAAGGACTCTTTAATTTGGCCGATCCACTAGACATAAAAGATATTCATTCATTTCAGGAGAAACGTACCTGCACGACATCGCCCTCGTCCGCATAGACCCGATCAACTGGTCGGAATATCCTGATATTCGCCCCGTCTGCCTCCCCGACGACCTCAGCGACCTCTACGTGGGGGACAGTGCCACTGTCGTTGGTTGGGGAAGGACGTCCAGTGGTACGTGTATGAGTGTGGGGATGTTCAGTAGTACGTGTATGAGTGTGGGGATGTTCATTAGTATGTATGTATGAGTGTGGGATGTTCCGTAGTACGTGTATGAGTGTGGGGATGATCAGTAGTACGTATGTATGAGAGTGGGATGTTCAGTGCTAGATACATGTGAGAGGGAGGGGGAGCGCTCCCTCTACCTGTATGCCAGAGACTACGTGTAGTGAACCATTATATTCAATGTGTACTGGAACTTACAGTAGTTTTAAGGCTTCGGGATTTCTCATTTACAAAATTACTACGCGGATCAGATGTTACGTGTTCATGTTAGAAAATGGTAGACGCAAAGGTTAGACCCTCTCACATGCCTAATGTTTTACGTAACTAAAAGTGTCGTGACACTCATTCATCAGTTTGATACAACGTCAGTAATCGGAAATCAATTTCAAATTGAAAAAACTTCCTATTAAATCGCTGTCCGCCGGATGAACTTCTGAATCTTTCTTCTTTGTCGCATGTCGAAGTTTCAATGTGAATTCTGAAATCCTGGATATCGTCCTACTAGAACCACATGTAGCATACATATTTCACAATGTTAATACTTGTGAGACATAGCAATACTTGTGATGTGTAGCAATACTTGCAAAATATATGTATAAATGCTTGTGATATATAGCAGTACTCGGAAATACAGCAATACTTGCGATATATAGCAATAGTGGTGAAGTATATGTAGAACTTATGAGATATAACAATACTTGTGATATATTGCAATAGTGGTGAAATATATGTAGAAATACTTATAAGATATAGCAATACTTATGAGATATAGAGCAACTTACATTAATACCTCGGATCATGCTATAAACGCACTTGGTCACACTAGGTCTTTTCTTAAAAGCACCCATTTATTTATCCTCTCAAAATATTTTATACACATGCGACGAAAGCAGTGCTTGGAAAAATAAACCCATTATTAAAATACTCATTCACTATATGCTTCCATCATATCTTATATCTATGAGATGATTCATACACCCTCCCATTCAACTCGGAAAAATACATCATTTGTGAAGACATTTGCAAGAAAATTAATCATCGTTTGAACACATCTAATAATGATAAGTAGCACTACTAACGAAATCGCATAGTGTTACTAAAACACTAATCCATCACCCTTTGAATAGGTCTTAACATTGATGAGATCACTCATTCATCCTTTCTATCAATTTTCAACAATACATTTTGGAAAAATATGAACTCATTTATCATCATCGGAACAGATCTAATGCTGATGAGATATGTACACAACTTACAAAATTATTTTCTACTATATCACAACTCATTCTTCATCTTTTAAAGAGGTCTTCTACTTTTGAAATAATAGGGCAACTTAGTTGCACTTTTTGTACTGATGGAGCTCGTTCCGAACAGGAGGGAGCGCGTCAGTCGTGCTGAGAGAGGTCGACTTGCCGGTCGTGTCCCACGACGACTGCTTGAGTTCCTACCCGTCTTTGTTGACTGCCGACATGATCTGTGCCGGGGTGCCCAGTGGAGGCGTGGACGCTTGCCAGGTACTGACTCAGGCGACAAGGTATCTAGCAGGGGAATATGTGCAAGGATGGCCCTCGGCTTCTGACGTACGTGTTTTGTGTTTTTTTTTGTTCGACGTTGCTGAGATGTATGTTTTCGAGTTAAAAACGCATATTCTGCACACCCGGAGAGCAGACATCCTGCATGACCGGAAGGTCATCGTTTCATGCTGGAATAGCAAATGATGAATTCAAACCAGGGTCCACAGCCAGCAGCACTCGAGCAGCCTGCGCCGGATGTGCTGCTAGTATTTATGGGCGACCAAAATGTGAGGTACTAGAGGCATCATTTTTCCTCTTTTCATCATACAATTTCAGCTGGACAGATATGTAAATTTTGTTTCGAGTACAAAGAAACTTCCGTGTGGGAAGGAAATTCTGCGCAAGGGATGGTTCTCGAACAGGCGTACAAACCAGCAAACTCGACGATAATGAGCTGGGGGGAAAATTGGCTTCAATCATTACCTTACTACGAGTTTAATTTTACTTCTACAATTGAAAAGTTAGCTGTTGATTTCCTAGCATTTTAATGTCGAGAATCTTCACTTAATAATCAACGAAAGAAAATAGCGTGATTATATAAAACCTGAAAAATACACAGATGATGCTATTCAAAAGCACTCTTCTGCACATATAAATGAAGAAAATCACAGGTTCTGATAAATTTAAAATACTTCGTTGTGATCGCAAATTCAGCACTATCGTTAGCAGGCTTACTGAAATAGTTCATTAACAACTAAACACCATCAACCACGATATACCCAGCGCCTCGCCTCAATTGGCGTAAAATTAAGCTCCTGTTTTGGAGAAGCATTTTCGCAGTCACCAGATTTGATGTGCTGCCTCCTTCCAGGGCGACTCTGGGGGGCCTCTGACCGTCTCCGACGGCACGAACGACGAGCTGGTGGGGGTCGTGTCCTGGGGCAATGGCTGCGCTGCCCCGGGCTATCCTGGGGTCTACACGAGAGTCACAAGTGAGTGCCATCCAACCCAAGGGGTGCAGGGCGTACCATTGATCTGATTATAAAATTTAGTGTTGCATGGCATACGATGGCTAGATTTAAAAATCTTGAGTCACATGAGGTAGGTTTCATCATACTTTAAAATCTAATTTGTATGCGAAGGTTGATCTTATTTTGAAATTCCTCGTTGAATGGCGAATATTTAATCAGATTTAGATATACAGTCTTGCTTGGCGTGCTTTTGATCAAGTTTTGGAAAAAGTTCTACACGACCTTGGTTTTATCAAATATCGATAATAAGTGTTGCTAGCAGGTTTGTATGACGCAGGTTTATCGGATATAGAAACACTGTTCTGTATCATGTATTTTCGTCAGATATTTAAATGCCGCGTCTCATGAGATGTTCTAATAATGCAACGTCTCATGAGATGTTTTAATAATGCCACGTCTCATGAGATGTTTTAATAAGGCCGCGTCTCACGCGATGGCTCAATAAGATTTTGAACACTTGAGATTCAGTGAGCAGATTCCAGAGCGCAGACTCGCTCACCGCTGAGCGTCATTTCTAAAACAGGAAACCACATATCATGGTTAGAGAAAAACATTTCGAAAATATTTAACGGTTATCACATATCAGTCTTTTAAAGATAATTTTATTCACTCAGATGATTATTTCACTGCAGTTAAAATATGAAGTTATTCGCATTACACATATGAAATGCCTGAGAACTTTCCCGAGCTGCTATTTTTTAGCCCGGTTTTTGTTATTTATTAAACACTCCTTATTAGGGTATTGACCGGAAAGAAATACATGAGGCCTGGTGACAGCATATCACATCTTTACTGTTTTTTCACTTTAGGTTTTTCATCATTTGCGTAGACGTCAAATTATGTACAATCTTTCTCCTTTAGCTGAGAATCTCTCATCTGTTTCTGATTTCAGATTATTGTTAAGTATATTTCTTTGACGCCAAGAATTTTGCATAATTTGCTTCTTTTATCAATGATACCAACCTTGTAGCCTTCTGGCGCTGAGCAGAATTCTCATTACCTACTCATTTTGGAATACAAGGATTAGTACTGCTCTTTCATCACGAAATTTAATATTTCTTGCCTGTTTTTGTAACTACGCATATTTTTTTTTGTTCCAGCAATTGGTTTTACCAACAAGACTATTTTACCTAATGTTTTATGACCATTTTTAATTATTCATCCTCCACAGGTTACTACTCGTGGATCACCAGTCGCACCGGCACCAACTTCTGTCCCAGGGCCTAGAAAACTAAATTAAGGAAGCGCCCTTGAAACTGCGTCGTCTCAAAGCAACGTGTTCTGAGGCGTAAATTTTCAGATTCAAATTTAAAAAATGCATTTGCGTAAACACCAGTCATTTGGTGTGTTTGGATGATATATATAAACGTATATAATCCTGCGTATATATATGATCTTATCCGAAAAGAAATTCATGCAGATAGGTTCAGTTTGTAACATTAGCTCAATTGGCGTTTAAAATATGATAGTTTTTGAGCAGTCATTTAAATTGTCTTGGGACGGAGAGGTTTTTGTGGACCGTTGTTTGAAAGCTACACCGAGGCACATGTTGTTAAAATTCGTTTTTGTTTTATTGAGCAATAAAATCGGAGCGTCAAACGCAGAGGAGCGTTCGGCAGCAACAACTGTATTTTTTTACCCGTTGGCAAAATGAATGATCGACATTTTCGTTAAAAAAAGAACCTATATTAATTCCAACTCGTTTTACCGTTGGGCTTTCAGTGTCTTACAACTAATGGCGGGGTGAGGGATGTGAGGAATGTGTGTTTTAAGCTTCCTTTTCCAAGCTAAGCACTCCCTGGTTACGTGAAATTCCGTGCCTGAGCCGGGATCCGAAACCTAACGTCCCAGCAGCGAGGCTATCACGCTAACCAATACGCCAAGGAGCCATGTAATTGCACCATAAATTTACGATAGTGCTTCAAGTTATTTTTTTAGGTATAAATTGTGGGATTCAGACTTCATTTCGAATGAACAGTGTGGAAGCGGAATAAATAGTAAACAAACAGACATTGTCCATCGTCCTCAGCCTCGTATGTGAGCCTGTTTGAATTGATGGACGGATTAACCTGGGTGCTAGACCATGTTTACGCATCTGAGCAAATATCAAGAGGCTTAGCTGTCATCCACCAGAATTACTCGCCCGCCCATGAATAACAAATTGAATTAAAACACTGACTCGTTGCAATATTAGTATTTCAAAATAAGGTTTAGTACAGTACTCTAAAATGAGTGGAAGTTCATTTTAAGGTATTTGTTTGCAAGAACAGGCCATTCAAGACTCTAATTCAGATAATTCAAAGCACCCTATAGCACCTTCAAGTATTCCTAACCCTGAAGTTTGCATTTCTAGCTCCACCTCCTTATACTTTTACTACCTCTGCTGTGCCGGACTGCGTAGTATTGACAAACTATGTATGTAGTACTGCCAAACTATGTAGTACTGCCAAACTATGTAGTACTGCCAAACTATGTAGTCCTGCCAAACTATGTAGTCCTGCCAAACTATGCAGTACTGCCAAACTATGTAGTACTGGCAAACTATGTAGTACTGCCAAACTATGCAGTACTGGCAATCTATGTAGTACTGATAATCTATGCAGTACTGGCAATCTATGCAGTACTGGCAATCTATGCAGTTCTGCCAAACTATGTAGTACTGCCAAATTATGTAGTACTGCCAAACTATGTAGTACTGCCAAACTATGTAGTCCTGCCAAACTATGAAGTTCTATCAAACTATGTTTTACCGATGCGCAATATTTTATCGACCGACAGTACTTTCCTGGCAAAGAAAATTTGGTATCGAGAGATATTTTATTACTAGGTAATATTCTATAGCCAAGCAGTGTTCTAATGCAAAACAATATTTTACAGGCGAAACATAGTTTACTCCCAGTAAAATTCTATCTTTAAGCAATGGTTTACTGGTAACAATATTTTGCTGCCGAACGATCATTTATTGCCCGGCAATATCTCACTGTCCAACAACATTTTCTTTACCACCACTCGCCAGAACACTCGCCACCACTCTCCA
>VOMN01116482.1:0-12542 GCA_014899125.1 Orchestia grillus
CTTGTAAAAAGGTTTATTCGTTACTCGCAAAGTTGTTTTTCAATTTTTTCCCCACAAAGTTCGTTCCCCAGACATCTATATTCTTCAACATATTCCTAATTTTGTCACAGTTTTATAACACTACGTTTTGTTCGTACGATTCCGAATTTCAACGAATATACGCGACTCTTTTTCACCCCCTTTTTTTAAGCATGGTTATTACCTTCTAAGCTTGGGATTGGTATAAGAAAGTCCTGAAGCACTTTGCTTAGCCTTTCTTGTCAAACTATGGTGAAGGACCCGTACTATTAGTCACTCTACAGCATAAATCCTGCTTTTTATTTTCGTCCACGTATTGCGCCAGTGGGTTTTTGCTACCGCCCGGCTTCCATGCTCCCATACAGTGTCCGAGGCTCCCAGGCGCATCTCTTCAAGTCTGTACCGCCTCAGGTTTTGTCCGAAAAACTGTCGTGCAAGAGGCCTGTATGCAACTGCGCAAGTCTGCGCTGGGTGAATGTGCTTTTTATTATTGCAGTGTCTTTCCTGAAAAAAATTTGACCTAGCCTATTTTACTTCCTACAAGTACCGCTTGTTTGCGCTGCTTCAACGTTTCCAGCGGTGAGTTTATAAGGCATTTACTCGCAACGTAACAGCGCAGCTTTATCACATACGAATTTAAAACAACGGAATGGAAAATGCCTCACACTGTTTTCACAAACTACCTAATCAATTCCAATTGTTATAAATCGTCCTATGCTCAGTAATTTCTGACGTATTTGCGACCTCTGTCCTTTGATTTCAGTGACAACTTTTGAATTATCTTCGAATAGATCAAGTTGAAACTTGCAATGTCAGAGTTAGGAATTTGTCTGCTTGAGGTCAGTCTTTAATTTAGTACCTGCGAGTTAACCGCATGATAAGACCAACTCTAAAATAAGAAGTAAAAAATTCTCTAAGGTATTTTTAGCAATTGAAAAAAATAAACTCTTTGCTCATCAAATATAAACTATGATGTTTGATAATTGAACGATTATCGCATCAGAATGTAAATCTTTATGAACTTTGTACGAGGCTGTTACATAACTTCATTGGCGTTCAACAAACGTGAACTATTTAATATTACTTCCGTGAAATCAGGCGACAATTCGATGTAGGCAAAACATCTTACCAATTTTTAATATAGCTCGTTCAAAAATAAATTGGCTTAATTTTTGTGTCCATTATCACACATCCAATCATAAATGGTCATATTGGAGCATGACGTTGGTGGGTTTGCCAATGAGGTAGGGTATGAAGAAAGACTCATCCACAGTCTTCAACTTCATTCACTTTCACCCTGGTCGTGCTTCTACGAACAAAAAGGCAGCCTTAAAATCCACAAATTAAATATACACTTTACATGCTGTTCTAAACACGTAACACACACTTTGGTAGACAGTAACAACCGTTCATATATGATGCTTCCACTCTGGACACGCAGCACAGTTATCTTTCTAACTTGACAATAATGGTTTGGAAGTAGGCCATTTTTAGAGGTGGAACTGACATGTTTTTTAACACACAAAGTAAATGGAACAACTACAAAAACATAGTAGAACAATGTTTTCCGAAATAAGTAGTTGAACTGACACTAGGACACACATGGCAGTTTTAAGAGGGCATCAGTCAGGTGTATGAGGTTGTGTGGTTGTTGTGCACTTCTGGGTAACCCACCACGACATAGTAACAATCGTCCACCATGGGCTCTCATAGTGGTGTGTTATTTAGCTTAGAGTGAAATACCTCAATGAAGTACTGCCTGGCTTATAGAAATTTATTTCAACTTCCAGGACTAGTTCACCACAGATGAAACATGAAGCGTCCTTCATAACACCAGATATGGTAAGCCAGGTTGTGCTGAGTTAAAGTTAGGTCACGCTAGCGTGCTCTTGCTTCATCACGGCAGACGTATGGATCATATAGAAAGGTAATATTTTTGAGACAGTGGAGAAAAAGGGAGGTGGTGTCATCACTAGAGCATGGGAAATTTTACACATCCCTATTTACAACACTGGGGCAGCAAAGGAGGGAAGGAAGTGGTGTCATCACTAAAGTTTGGAATATTTTAAAACACCACTTCCTTACAGCAGTTATAAGATACACAGTTAGGGTATCTCAAAATAGTGTACTCTACGCATATCTCAACAATGTATAGTTGTACAATAATAATTATCACACTTTAGTTCATACAGTATTTTATATCTTCCCCACTTATCAGTTTACCAGCTTAGAAAACTCACTTTCTTAGTTTCTTTAAGCACTTCACTTGTCCGCTGTTTTGTTTAGAGTGATTTTGAACCCTGCTCTCACACGCTCTAGAAGTTACCATTCGGTAGGCGTGGGGTGAGCTCAGAATTGGGAATGGCAAAGGTATGTGGCACACAGTTAAAATTATATGATTAATGCGTGGTACATGGGTGACCACGACACAGCACATTTGCCAACTCACCTCACGTCCATGTTATATGTACCCCAAAGGGCCGTACTAAAGAGCAACTTACCCGAGGTCATGTAACCTCACCTCCAACACTAGAACACCTGGTCTCCGTAGTAAGACCTTCTATTGAAACAAGAAACGTAAACGGCGTCCTTTGAGTAATTGTCTGACAATTTTGATGCGAGGTCAGGAACGGGCATTGTTATGAATAAGTTAGGTTTTTAAAATGATCGATGCTAGTGTGTTTTTCCTTAGTAAAAATGCAGTGTAAGGAGAAATAAAGCACGAAGCATTTAGACATATTCCGAAATTATTTAAAAATATTCAATATTGACACCATTGCATCAGAAATAAATGACATAAAATAAAACGCTTGGAGTCCATAAGAAAAAATGAAATTTCACAGCAATAGAAACTAAGTTCAACTCTCTAAGGCTGACAGTTTGAGTTTTTTACATATGTTATAATTTGAAAATATTATTTTGACTATCCTTGGCTACCTATGTATTACTGTCCGTTGTCCATGCTCTCATGCAAACATCTCATGTACTAACTTTTCGATATACCTCGTCGATAAAAATAATTATACCTTCAATCATGTGACTATTCATGCTACATATCAAGCCAGCCATCGGCGTTAATTGATAAACTCTACAAAGATATTGCAAGCGGTCAAAGAAAGTGGTAGTTACTGTAAGCGGTGTCGAATAACAAGATAATGGTGGGTGCGGCAAAACTTCACAATCGGCTGAAAATAGCAATCTCTATGCCCGGCCGTGCCATGGCATTGACGTGAGGGTGAGCATGATCGTATTGAAGAATCGTACTGTTAGGCCGGCAGGGCCTCTTCAGGTGAATCGCGATATCAAAGTTTATGAGTTCAATAAGGAGTTTTGTATCAGTTAATATCGAAAAACACAGGCCACGCGCTATCGAGGATATAGAAAACGGTACTGGCTCAGTTTGGAGTGTTGCTTGCTCGTCAGGACTTCCCAGTATTTGCTCAATTCTATGTTACATGATGTGTCATCTTTCACTTGCAGTAACACTTGCATGCAAATATCTTTCTTCGCTTGTCTGAGCATATTGTAGCCGAGCAAGTGATCTCGCTGCAATGGTAGCGCGTTGGAGGTTATTCGTTTCGCTCAGAGGGTGTTACCCCAAAGTGACAAGTTTTTATTCGGTCCCAAGTCTCCTAATCTGGCGTGCAGCAATGGTATGAGACCTGCCCACTTTTCCAGAAAATACTCTTTAAGACTGATAAATAAACACTTCTAATCAATGGTTTTAATTGTTCATCGTCGAGCTAAACAAATCAGCGTGCATAAAAACAAGGTGAGGTTGAAGTTTTCCTTCTTGGAGCAGGAAAACTATTTCCAGCCGTCATGTTGAAAGTGATGAAATTATCTCCATATATATCACAAATATCCATTGCAACCTTGAGTAGTTCAATACAGTGGTTAAGGAGCAAAGAAAATCTGTGGAATACATTTTTCTGTCAACCTGCCATCCATTGCTACGGGACGCAAAATCTGAAATTGAATTACGAGATTGCGCTGCAACACCGAAGAAAACTTCTGAAAAAAACAGTTTAGCAAATAAATACACTTTGAAAAAGTGTTCCTCAAGGTTATTCAGGAGAAAATCAGGTAGCAAACAAATGAAATTCTGTAACAATCTAATTGAAAGGCGAAAAGATGGGACGACCATCAGGCCGATTCTTCCATATGTAGCTGCTTCTTCAACGTAGTACTAATCCATCAAATTTGAAAGAGTTATAACAAACAAGCTCGTGTGATTGTGGAATTCGTTCAGTTGTGCAATATTAATCTGCGAACAGCTGTACCTTCTGAAAATGTATTAACAGCAGCCGAGCCCTGTACGACTTGTGATACAAAAAATAATTACTAGGGTTTCAATTGGCAGGCAAGGTCATTGAAGAAAATAATCAAATCTATCCTGAAAAAGTTCCATTGTAGTCGTTGCGTTTAATTTCTGTCTCATTGTAGCTAAGCTGGTACATCTGTGCGTCTACTTGTAAATCTCGACGAAGATTGCAGTCCGATTTAAGACGTGAAAATAAACAGGGGAAAAAATGGTCACTAAAAAATTTTCTGCTCAAACAATTCTGCGATGGGAACCAGTTTCATATACAAGAGGCCTTTGTTGCCAGCGTGCCACTACTGAAGCAATTTAAAAAATCTTCAGTAAAATATGACGGACAGTCGCGTTACACTCGTTTGAACCCCTGGGTTACAATTGATTGTGCCTACTGAATTTGTTTCATTGAGATCATTTCTACAAACAACACGGAAAAAATACCTTCTACGTGGAGCTGACAACGTATTGAACTCAATTAGAACAAATGTCCGCCTTGCGAATATTTCCAGGTGGCTGGTACAATAGTTTCCTGCACAATAGCTCTGCTTTAAGATTTGTACAGTGTAATACCACATACAGGCGAGGGTATAAAACAATTGGAAGGGTACAGATGCAATACACTCAGGTAAATATTGCATTCAGATGCAATACGTCAGTGTGGTAGCTCAGCCCTCTCTATAAACTCAGTTGCTTGGAACCTGAATCAGCGTTCTTGAAACTTCTAAAGTCACGACTCCGGGCACTGTTTGAGCCATCAAACTGAAAATTCTTATAGTTCTGGTTGTAATGTCATGGTACGTATGATACAGAACTGACACACCTGTATTTGATACAAGAACGACTCACATTGGCCCATGCATTAGGGTAGAACATTGTAGTCGTGGAACTTGTAGCTCTAGGGTTCGTTGACACTCAAGTGAGGAGATTTAAATTAGCAATGTTAATGAGTAGCTGTCTTCTAGGGCTATAAATTTCGTAGATCCTAGCCTCCGAGGTGTGCTTTCCTATCTCATTGAGGTATACTTTTAGATGATTTACAGATTTTACCTTGCCTACGTGTACCTACTGAACTATAGTCGTGCTGCAGGATTCAGCTTGGTGAATATTTTGCAAGCATGCCACGTACGATGTAATTGCTCTAGTTTTTATGTAGCAAAATTTACAATCTTATCGACCCTGAGACAGTGCATATGAGAAAATTTTATGCTGTGGAACAATGTTCTGGCGCCTCCTGACAAAGTAAAAACAGAAAACTGCGGGTCGTGTGAAATAATGTTCTTACTCGTTTGTTCGGGATAAAATTGAAAATAATTTAATCCTCATTTTTTCAGATTGGTTGGAGACATTTACTCAAACTACGCGGCATTCAAAAGATTGTTTCAGTACATTCAACAACACATGATGGCGGCAAGAATGAACGACTGGAAGTACTTGAACATTGGAGGAGGAAAATTTCCATAAATGAGGATCCAAGTAGGTTAATACATATCAAAATTATGGATGCTACACCGTGCTTCTTGAACGCTGTAAAAACAATCCAGTATGAATTTAAGGATTATGATAGAGATTACTAGGCTGTTGGTAGCAGGAAGGAATGTAAAATTCGTTCTGATTGCGTTCTTACTGTAGAACTCACCGAAAAGCTGAAGAAAAAAGTGTTGTAGGAAAAATATAATTTTTCCTTCATAAATATTTTCAGTTGCCACAGAAAAATATCTTTCAGTAGAATTTTTTTTCAAAATATTTTTTTGATGCGACGGAGAACTTTTTCTATTTCCTTTAGAAACTGTCGAATTGATTCCGAACACTAAAGTCGCACAATAAGAATTGAGGAAAAGACGCTTCGAAAAGGGCAAGAGTTTCAATATATATTTAATGTAATTCTTTCGCAGATTTTGATACTGTGCATTAAAACAGAATCATTCACTCTAATTGGATTTTAATTCAATTAGCAGATGTACTGTTGTATTCATTTTGCCGAAATCGTACAGTTTCCGCTGTTGATAGGCAACTTTTCAGATCTGAAAGCTGCCCTATCAATACCTTCCGAATTAAACACATTAATAATTTTAAAACAGTCATCATGAATCAACCCATACAATTTCTATTCGAAATTCAGATCGAAAACACTCAGAAATTTAAAGAATAATTCTCTGCGCCTTCTTGAACGCTATCAAATTGTGAAGTCTAAGTCAGAATAAGCCTCCATTCTTAGATGATTTTGTATTCGGTAGGGACGCACGTAGTGTTTCTAACTGGTATGTCGTTGATGCCCTGAAGAGGTAGACCAATTTTTTTCAATATTTAATTCTCGCTTGATTGCTCTCATCATGAGCAGCACATCGTGCAAAAAGCACCACAGACGAGCCGTACGTGCGGGCCTCGATCGCCTCATTGAATAATGTCTACAGGCGATCATAATGTGCACTGGCGATCAAAATGTATACGGGAGGTTATAATGTATACAGAGGATCATAATGTAAACGGGAAATCATAATGTATACAGGAGATCATAATGTATTCAGGAGATCAAAATGTACGCAGGAGATCTTAATGTAGGCAGGAGATCATAATGTATACGGGAGATCATGATGTATACAGGACATCACAATGCATACGTGAGATCAAACGGGCCTAACACCCAAGATACTCAAATAGAGAAGAAATTACGGCGCAGCGTTTTTCTGCACGGGCATGTGCTCACGATAATATCAGGAACATATAAAGAATATATTTTAGGTGGAAGTTTTTAACAATTGGTAATCCGCACGTGCATACAATGATAAATAATTACTTGATCGTGCTGACATGATAACTGTAATGTGAATATTATCATTTTTTTTAATGTGTATAACACAGCAGTGTGAGTGATTGCTTGATATTATAAAGCTCTGGTTGCTCAAGTAGCCTCGCTATATCAAAAAGTGCAAACATGTTTCTGATAGCCTTCAGTGGAGTAATTACAGGGTAAATATTTGCAACGATGATTTATCAAAACATGTAGCGTTGGTGGAATGCGTTCAACGGAGAATATGGTTTACACAAAATATAATGTAGCAAATAGTTTCTGAATAATATTATTTTCATTTCGGCTTCCGTTTTTCATGGAACACACTGTCTAATATATCCAGTTCTTCTGTAAATTTGTTTCAGACAGAAGATTCATCATTCGTTGTTCTAAAATGTTCCAGAGCTCCTACCTGTATACAACATTTGTAATATTTGCAGAGTTCTTCAAATATTTAGAAATAATCTTTTTCTTCGTTGCATCACCCGATGTTTCCAATAATTGATGTTGGTGCGCGATGTAAAATGGACGGGCCAACATTATACTCATGTTTTTGAAAATCTTTTCCAATGAAATCTGTTTTTTTGGAAATACCTTCTCTCGCTATAAGAAACAGTCTGTGTACAAACCAGGAACGTCCGACCTAATGTGTTGCTGTACTACAAGCAGACTTTAATGCAGGCACACAGTCTAACTGTTTACCTGTTAGGACTAAACTGTTGGTTACCAGTGAAAACGCACTGGACTTGATGCATGAAATATCTTTTAAAATTATATGGTCATTAGCATTTAGCAGGGAGTATAAAAACCTTGTGCAATGATGACACAACATTACCATGCTTATCTGTATAAAAATATATCCTAGTAACTGGTAGCATTAGGCATTGCAGCGAGAAACCAGTATGAAAACTGCTGTTACTGAATTACAAGTATACTCGTACATAGGCGAACAATTCTGTATATCTTATTCTAAATTCTATGTAACATGTAACTAAACATGCAATAATCATTGTCCTTTGTAGAGCATCCTGAGAGGTGAAGTGTTCTGTTGAGTTAATATGTAAAAATAAAGTCAACTCCTCGTTCCATATTATTCAACACAATTTTTATGCAAAAATAGACTGACTAATATAACTCATACATGGATTTATGTCGAAGAAAATACTTTTGACAGAGAACAGAGAAGAATATCACATAAATAATGGGATCATGATACTCAAAATACGTATAATGCAGAAAGTTTTTGTTAGATCACAGATACAGCATAAATTTTCGTGCTGTAACAAGTTCATCAAATATTTCTAATAATCCAAATAATACTGTTATAGCTTTCCCAGGTTTTGTCCGACGATCCCACTCTAAATTATTATTTTTGCGCGATGAGTTCGGCTTATCCCGTAGCTCATGGAGCACTCAATATGACACGTACAGCGTTTGTGTCGAACTGCATCTCCGAACCTGTAACCGCAGCTTCCGAATTCCTTAGGTGCAACATCATGAGTTGTGCATCAGTGGTGCACATCTTGACAGTAGCATGCATGTAAATATTAAAGTGACCACGATGCTTTGCTATCACCGACCCAAAATATTTCGAAAATTTCCTTTAACGCCTGCAAGCTACAGCCCTAGTGAATGATGTCTCATACTGATGACTATCTTCAAGAGTCACTGTGATTTTCAAGAAAAACTTGCAAATTAGTGATATTTTACTATTAGTTATCAAGCGAATAATAATTTCGTTCTAGAAAGCAAAAACGTAGTAAATCTGGGAACGATGTTTTATTTCTGCCGTGTTCTTAAAATATAAATTTTACGTAAGAAGTTCAGGACTCAGGGCGTGTTACATGAGGGTAGATGCGAAGTATGAAAATCGGTTTCTGAGAGAAGGCTAAGTTAAAATACGGATTAAATGTGGAAATGATACTTTTTACATGAATCTCAAATATCTCATGGTTCTGTTGTGCAATAGTAATAAATAAGTTGAACAGTTATGAAACTCCTTTAAGTGTTTGTCACGCTTGTACCACTCGATCGGTTGAATTATTCAGAGCATCGTGGGTATACTGAGAATAAGTAAAACACATGACTAACCGCATAAGTTTACGAGCAATCATTGGAACGTGGGCGTACAGGTCTGTGCAACAAACTTCAAAAGTTCCAGTTTAATTCGTAACGTGAAGGGTAAAATATTTCCCAAAAAACAATTTCATAAAACCAAGTCATCGCACCATCCCTAATAAATACTTTGCTCTGATTCAGGTACACATATTTATTAATCCGTCTTGTGTCAGGGAGCTGTAACGAAGTCGAATAGAATAATGCGTAAACCATATTTTATGGAGGAGCTACAGGAGTCCGAGGATCTTCATTCCGAGACTGAACTGCAGCAGTCTGTTGTTTCCGCCAAAGATTACATATTTATTGCTCTGAATCATACATCTGCTTAAAATCCTTCTATAATTCTGTGAAAAAAAAATTTATTGCAAAAACTGAGTTTTTATGCGATGCCTGTAGGTCGAGTTTCGCTAATTACGCTAGCTTACGCTTACACGAAGGTCAGTGCAAATTTTAAAGAGCAGTCAGTGCAGTTTGAATTTTGTACGCGGCTCACGTGTTAGCCGCGTACAGAATTAAAATGTCCCTGAATAACATCTTTCTAACTTGCAGTCTTTCCTGTGCCCTTCAAATCTGTGAGCTCTGTGTCATTTTATAACATAGGGTGTCAATGGGAATTAATTCAAGGTTTCAAACATCACTATTTTTCAAATTTATTGTGAATGCTCTTCATACACCTACATCAGTTGGTTGCTTAAACAAGTATTGGTCGAATAGTTAGTTATTTACTCAAAGACTAAATATTTCCCCCTAAGGCACTACATAATTTAAATCCTGCAAGGCGTTTAACAAAGCAGCAAAATTGTAAGTCACTCATTTGAAATATGTACATATGCTCGTAAAAGCCTTGAAAGAAGCAAAAACTTGCAGACTCGAGTGGAGGCCCATCGTTCCATGTTTTTACTTCTCGAAGGTGAACTGCTGTCTACAAACTATATTAAAACATAATGTCTCACGTATATATGCTTTAACTGCTGAACAGAGGTGGCATAAAAGCATTTCAAGCCTAGAGGTGTTTTGGTCTTGAAAGGAGGGCTGACTCGCTAACCCATGCACAGCACATGTTCGTTTAGCCGTTCTTGCAGGCAGATCACTTCGTTCTCAGGTGCTCACTAAAACGTTCCTTCTGTTCCTTCTACGGCTTAATGTATCAGTGCTAAAATTTATTGTTGTACTGGAATAGGTTTATTCTGTCCTTATAGTTTATTTAAATATGCTTTATAACGAAATCTGCAAGAACACATTTCTTGCAATGAAACGACATTGGGAATATGCCGTCAACGTGTAGAAGAAGTACTTTAGGAATTAAAGAATGATCGAGCAATGACTCGGAGAATATTCCACGCTGTAATGAATCGAGCTAATACCTGACATGGAAGGAACGGCGGTCATAGTGAAGGATACTAAAGTTTTATGCTTGGTTTATTCATTTATTGTTATTTATGGTTTTATAGCAAGAACTGTACTTCTATATCAAGAATATTGAAATTAACTGATAATTAAAAGTGATTTTTCAATAATTACTTGTCACAACGAACTTCCTACCACTGTTCGTTCAACTTTTTATTGTGAACTCATAATTCAGGCTTCATTCACAAATATTTAAACTATACTAAAAAACAAAATTTCTTATATTATGAAAAAGTAGACTCAAAATATCTTCATTTAAACCGGAAATATGATAATTAAAAATAGGGAACATTTTTCGTGGACACTTGGTACAGTTATTACTTTGCGACTGCATGTAGGAAGTTCCAGCTAACTAGATGTTGACGTTTCTTCTTTTGTAGATTTACCACAAATATGAGTCGAATTTAGAAAGAAAAAAGCCTGGCTAGATAACTTGGAGGACACTAGATAGCTTCCTTTATTTGTTATTTTTTTTAATAACATAATCCAGACGACCTTTATTATAAAAACTTTACTCTGCCTCATAAGTCACTGTCAAAAACCGTGTTTTATGGTTTTATGTAATGCAAGGGTAAAACTTATTGACCTTATTCTTGTTTACATTTTTGATCATTTATATTCTTATGTAAATAATTTCTGTTCCAAATTAAACTAAACAGATGACTTAATTTTATTTTCAACTGACATTCAAATGACACTTAGACGTCATAACCGGTTGAATGCTTGGTAAGACCTTACCTTTAGCCAATATGATTTGATATTCTAAAGGCTAACTGCCTATTCCCACTCACTGGTTATCAAAATTTTGAGACTTTTGAGGCTCACACAACCGTTTGAAATCATTACTTAGATAGTAAAACTTGGGACCTATCTGGTGTTGCTGTCAAATGATATCACCCAGATTCAAACTTGGACTGCAACGCCGTTGAACGTGAGAAGTAAAGTCTTTTGCCATCAGTTAGGTGCCTAAATCGGGCATCTGCATGCAACATTCTGCGAGAATTCACGCACCTCAAAAAATTTCAGTAGCTAGCTGCCACTGAAGTTCCGACAAGTGTACGTAGAACGCGACAAATAAATTTATGTCTCGCTCTCGAAAATATTACTTTTCCTCAAAAATTGCAGCTGCTTGTTAGGTTTTAATCTCTTATCCAAGCGCCTAGTGTGTCAATTGTATTACAGGAATTTGTCTCCAAGTTTTAGGCATTCAGCGAGGCCGTCTGGGCAATGAAAGAAAATAAAGAAAATAAAATCTGAGTATATCCAACAGCGGGAAAAAGCCTTTATTAATTCTAACACGTTTTAGAGTTGGGTTTTCAATGTCTTACATAGGCCTGATGAGAGATGTGAGGAATATGTGGCTTAATTTTTCTTTTCTAAAAGAAGTACTCCCTAGAACGTGAAAATGCCTTGCCTGAGCCGAGATTCGAACCTAGATCCTCTCGGTACGACGCCATCACCCTTTTATGTTGGGTTTGTTCAGGCGTACGTTCGCTTAGGCCAAGCTGGGATATTCAAAACACAGGTGGGGTTTACACTAACTTGTATATTTGCGTCGAGAAGATTCGGGTCTATCCCGTGTTTAGTGTTCTTCGTGGTGCGCGATTGTACGTCAGATTCGTGTGTGTATATATTTATTTGGAGGCTTCGACGCAGGGGAGAGAGCTTGAGCACGCCAGGGTGAACTTCGAAGACGATCGGTAGAGGGCGTTGAATACGATGATACGAAGGGCCAAGTCTGTACGGGAACGGAATGCCGAGTCATTTTGCTCAAGAGGTCGGAAAAACCCTAGTTCGTACTGAACCCTAGTACAGACCTGTGTACTGAAAAATACACAGGTCTGATTCTCCCTAGTTCATGAAAAATAACTTCATTCCCAAAAATTGCTTTAT
>VOMN01116487.1:0-11217 GCA_014899125.1 Orchestia grillus
GCGGGTGTCAGTTGTCCAAACCCGGAACTGTAAGCCGTGCTGCAGGCAGTACATTTTCCGTCGGGGATTTACGTTGCAATGCCCAATACATGCGTATTGTTAACATGTTTTTGATAACTTTTCATTTAAGATGGATAATAGTATTGACGGGTTGATTTTATAAAAACACTAATAGTTAAGTCGTGAGTAGCTTAAGATTCTAAAAAAAAATGAGCACAGCTCAAAAAAATTGTTTCTTCAGGAAGAGGACATCACAGCTCTTTTGTTTGTCCGTATTGAGGGGCACTTGCACAGGAAATCTGCTTCGACGACATCTGTTGCACAGAATATTGCTCGCCTGTCATGACGCGTTCCCCCGCCACTGCACGCCGCCTGAGCAAGTCATTTGGCTGCCCATCGACCGACGACACTTGAGCTGCAGTTAGCCTTACCTTACCTTGACAATGTTTGGGCCTTCAAGCCCGGGCCACACTGGGGTGCCGCCGCTTGATTAGGTGCAGAGACAAATGGGTATGTTAATAAAAGTTATGAGTGTAGGCAAATAAGGTACGTGTATTAACTCATTCCATAGCATTGCATTCGAAACTAAAGCGAGTTTTCTATTTTCATGTTTCACGCCTCATTACCTTGATGAGAACTCTGCCGAGGGTAAGGGACTTTCGCAGTCCTGAGTGACATCGCACGCAGACTCATTTGGTAACCACAAAAATCATTTTAATATTCTTCTTCGATTATAATTGAAGAAGAATATTCAAAAATACAAGTAAGGAGACATAATTATGTCTCCTTCGTAAAGGTGGTCGAAGATGATTCGGGTCATGGGAGCGGCAACCATTGCACTGGCCTCGGATAGGCCTGATTGGCCTGAATTGGCTCTGATTGGCTCCCAGAAAATCTTTTGTACCAAGGCCTGAAAACTCTTCTTCAATAGCCGCCGTACAGTCATCGGTGATTTCGATTCTGGAGAATGTGTATTTATTGGGGTTAGCTGGTTCAAATACCTCTAATTTCAGCAGGTAATGGCTGATGACTTCCTGAAAGATTTAGCTTTCATCAACAACAGCGTGAATAGAAACTTCTTAGTGAGGAAGCACTCGCTGGTTTGCTCACTTATCATGAGTTTCGTGGAAAACATATGCCGTTTTGGACAAAATTTCGCAAAAAGTATCTAATGATTTACAAAATAGCGAGTTTACTTTTTATCTGAGTCGTTGACAGAAGGATCTTGGAAATTATACTTTTTTGCCGATCGTGTGTTGCATGTCTTACTGTTGAATTTCCCCCCTGGAGACGGAACGTCAAAGCCTCGGGTCTGGAGTGAGTCTGTACATGCGCGGCTGCAACAAAGCAGAGGTAACTCGTGAAATTTACGTGAAAGTTGTATTTAGAAATTTTCAAAGCTTAAGGAACTTTACGAAGCTGTGTATTGGATACAAATATTTCGAGGTACATTTATATTTGAATGTTTGCTTGAGAATGAGATATTCACATAGAAAGTCGGACCAAGCCGGATAGGAAATTCCAACAGTATTCCCTAAAGCAAAACGTTGTCTAACCTGCACCACAACAATGAGAAGGAAGTGACAACACAATGGGCACAAAGAGGTACGGTAAGGAAATGGAATCGCTCACGCGACTTTTAATACGGCGATGACTTCGGAATTACAAATTTGCTTAAAGCTGTTGAAGCGTTCAGTCGGGCAATGATTCTGGAGGTCGATGCTTTCAAAATTTAATGAAAGAAACAGCTAAAAGAATCAGCGTGGCATATGGTACATCGCAAAAAGTAACAAAGATACCAAAAATTTGCACAGTGGCTCCATAGGTTCAATTTAATGGAGAAATGTATTAAAAATGGGGACTATCAAAGAAATCGTGAAGACTTCAAGCAGTTCGTAGAGGCTGCTCTTAATACTGCTCGAGAGCGTCCCTTCGTTACTAACGACCGAGCAGCCAGTTTAAGCCATGAAAAGATTCGAACTTGCATGTTCATGTATTTTATGTGATCCTACATCGTTGTAAAATGTATATTTTCCGTTGTTCATTTTCATTTCTCAGTTGTGTTTTTAAAACATGAGGCGAGCATATTTGAAAAAATATGTATACACTCCAGTAAAAATATTTTTTATATTTTATTTGAAATTTATTTGCTAGCTTTCAATTAATGACCTCTTTTTTGATGACAGAGGTACAAGCTACAGAGCCAAGTGGTGAACATGTTAGTTTTACGGAGATCAAATGAATTGAATAAAAATACCAATTTGATCCGAAGCGTGCGTCTGGGGTTTGAATTGAAATAACTTGTTAAATAACGCGAAACATGTCTATAAAAAATAAAATGATGGTTCAACCTGAAGAGATTCTCCTTAGCGGCTTCAGACGAGTCTGTTTCGCCACATTCACAGAAGAAACGCGATTAATCCTGTGTGATCAAGACAACCTTGTGTTTGGGTTCGATCTTGAATGTTCCGCAAAACTGTCGAATAAAAACGCTTAGAAAAATCATGAAAGTTTTTCGTCTGAGTTGAAAAATTCTGAGGTCCTCCCGAAATTTTCCTGAGAAAGAAAAAGTCTCCGTTACCTTCATTTATATTCGTTCCAGGCGAGAGGGACATGCTGCAAAACACTCCTTTTTATTCCGTGTTCCGAAAATCATCACTTTTCGTGATAAGCCTTCAATAACAGGCACATTCACCGCCGCTTATTTCTCCACGAGGGACCGTGGGGAAAACAAGACTAGGCTTCAAATCAGGGAACACCCGAGAAAAATCCGAATATTCACTTTTTCACTTACAAGTTAGTGTACTCGAAGCCGTGCAAGTGACGGCAGACGAATTGCATGAGACGATCAGTAATACAACCTATTAATTACAATTCTGTGATTAATTACATTAATTACAATTTTGTTCTCGAGACACGTCTGCAAAAGCACTCTCTTTGATTTCGACTTCAGAAAGAGCTAGGTGGCGAACCGTTCCTTGAACAGAAGAGCTGTAAATCGGAAGTACTTCTCAGACTCGGGGCCAGTTGCACGGCACATCTAACGCAGGTAAGTAGATTTACTTAGTTCGAGTCGTTTGTTTTCTCTTCACGAGTGGTGAGTAAGGCCTGACTTGACTCGAACTTAAAAATACAATAATCCTACAGCGATTACCTCTGTAAATATGTATCAACTTTGCGTAATGAGGTAAACTGGATAATACGGTATCATAATAAGTATGATCCTAATGAAGCAAAACAAATCGTAACCAAGTAAGCCCGTTTATTTCTAATTTCGTAATTACGTATTTCTTAAATGAACTAATTTATTTAAACAAATAATTGACTGAACAAGTTTTTCTTATATGCTTCAAGTTATTTTCTTATGTACGTGGCAGGGACTTTTCCCTCGTGATCACATGCGCTGCACTATTTCCATGAGTGAGATGCCTGAATGTTTTTTTTGAGTATGTAAATTGCGCGTGAGAAATTCAAGTGCTGGTGCATATTCGGAAGGACTTGTTGTGTATAATTACATCTACAGAATCGCGCTAAAGGCACTTCACCATTTTGAACATTCATTACAGGACAACTAATAAAGCGGTAAAAATAAGTTACAAATAAACTGAATGAGAAATTTTAGATATTTTATCATCTAAATATGATATCCTTTAAATGTTCTACAATTTTATTTAAACACAAGCGTATTCTACGTCTAGTATTTTCTATGACTTTTTCTAAAATATTTTTCGAATTTTTTCGTTGATTTCTTCAATGAAGTTGTTTTTTAACACATGGAGAGTATTAGGCATATTTATGTAAGCCTTTCCTTTAAGGTACCCCAATAGGGAAAAATCAGCAGGGATCAAATCGGGAAACCGTGGTGACCATGCACGGAACGTCACCAAAACGTGAAATTAAACGACCTGGAAAGGCAGCTCATGGTATTGCTATGATTTTTCTTGATGTATGTGGTGTCGCCCCATCTTGTTGGAACCACAAATTCTGCCTGTACAAATCTTCCAGTTGTGCAAATGAATATCGTATATCATTTGTCTGTAGTTGCCTCTTTTCGCTGTCATGGTTGCACCATTAACATCCTCGAAGAAGTATGGACACCTGATTTTTGCATTCGTTATGCCACACAAGACGGTAAACTTCCGTGCACGGCGTGGCTGCTCATGGATTATCCTAGCGTTTTCATCCCACCAGAATCGGACATGATTAGGTGTGAGGTAAAAATGTGAGGTAATTTCATTCGTTCGTCACAGAAATGCACGTGCGAAGCCTTTTCTTTGTAAATGGTCTACAAACTTTAACAATTGTATAACATGAATTTTATTTGGAAGCCGTTTACAATCTTTTGTTACGATGCGTTGCGATGATCCTCGTGAAATTCCTAGTTGACTGGAACGTTGTCAAGTCGACGTTTTTAAATCTGCTACAACACTCGATGAAACACGTTGAATTACACATGAATTTCGTACCGATCTCGGTCTGCCAGAGCGTTCTTTGTCTGCTGTTGAACCGAAATCTCTGAATCTTGCAGTCATTGTAATAATGCAATGTTTGGAAGGCCTTTGTTGATTAAATAATCTTATGTCCCTCTATACTGAAACTAACGATCCAAGGCGAGGAAACTAACTTTCCACTATCTTTGCTCCTTGATCCTTGCTTTACTTTGGCATTTTCGGGATTTAACAATCGTGAAAATTTCGATTACAAAATATGCTTGAAATCAATATCTTTGGCATCAGATAAAACTTTTAAAAATCTCTTTCATATCTTTTATTACGCGCCTTCATAGCTGTATTAGTTGTCTTGTAATAAATGTTCAAATGGTGAAGTGTCTTTTGCAACTCTCTGCATACACAGATCGTGTTCAGAATTTAATTACCGGGTCGAAAACTTACTGGTTAGTGGAGTTGACCCATAAATGTATGAAGGCAATTTTTCGAAATTGAAAAATATTTTCAAAGAACCAATTATTCGCATCGTTTTTGGTTTCCCAGCACCGGCGATAGAAAAAATTCCTCAACTTATGCAATTTTTATTAAGATGTCTTTTTCCTACATTAGCACGCCTTTTTATCGTGAAGGTAAGAGATCCCGAGAAGCCGACCTGTAAGTAATATATCTCAGGTTATTTGTATTGTAAATTTAATTTGAAGACAATGTTCTCTCAATGTTTTTATGGACTAACGTGCATCCATTTATTGAAATGAATGCGATTCCGTATAATGGATTCCGAAAAGTTATGGGGTGCTAAAATCCTGTGTTAAAAAAACGGAAAAATATTCAGTTTTGATCATTTATACGTTTCACGTAAAATTTGTTTAAACATAAAAATAAATATGCATTTCATAATGAACAAATGGTCCACAGTCGTTACCAACTGCAACCAAATCTCTTATTTATTACCATCAAGTGCGCATGAAATGAATGCTATGCATCAATTGTTTCAAAACATTTTGCTCATTGCGGACTCCTGCAACAGCGGCGGGGGTCCCGGCAGCGAGGGGTCCGAACGAGAACGTCATTTACGCTCAGCCTCTCCAGCATTAAAGCTTCTCCCTCCTGTGTGCGTGGCATGCTGGCTGCCTAGTGTGAACTGCACACATTCTTTATGCGTAACGTACCGATAAAACGCGCGTCCGCCAACGTGCTCTGGTTTGAATGCCATTACAGGAAATTTTTGACGTCATTGCAGCAAACGAGTAAGCGGCATGTTGTCACGTGACCACCAGTGCACCGAGAAAGCGAATTTGTGACCAGTTTGAAGGGACTGACAGCGAGTAAATTAAAAAATCATCGCTAAAAAAAATGAGGAGTTTTTCAGAGTGATTGTGTTGTAGACGATTCAATTTTATAATAAATTCAACCGTTAATTACTCCAAGTGTTATCAGCAGTTTGATTTTAGTATAGTGATTCGTAATTTTGTTACGGCCTTAAAAATTAATCCGAAAGAATTCCTCTTGTTTCTAAATACTCAATAAATCATTTCAATTGTTTGAGAAACGTAGGAAACGTTATTCATGTTACACTCGACTACATTTTTTCAGTTTTCACAGTTATTATCTAAAACATATTCTATATATAATAAAGGCAAATAGTGAAATCAGCGATTTGCCGAAATTTTGATTTCTGTACCCGTCTGTACCATACATACTACGTTGAGTACGTATGATCTTCAAACAAATTTATTTATATCATTGTATTTTTATTGAAGACTCTGCCTTCCCATTCTATTACCAGCCGCGGACAAGCAAAATTAGCTCAAATGAGCGCTTGTTTGTGCGACGTCGCGCTTGTGCCACATGAAGGCAGCCCTCCAGGGCCCGGCTTTGGATCCATTGGCTCGTGACAGACATTGCAGCAAATTACGTTTGGCTTCCCAATAAGAGATAGAGTAAGCCTTTCCCTCTCAATTTACCCAATTGCTATGACAGCTCCGGCTGGCCTCTAGACAAAAAATGCCCAAGCGCCTTTTGCTGATGATCCTGCAGTTGTGTTAGGGGCATTGTCCCAGAGATGTCGCAGGACAGCGCACTACTGGACGCTGCCACCTTTCTTTTTTCAAGTGAAACGCGCTCTTTCAAGGGTATTATGAGCACGTGACG
The DNA here is from genome assembly GCA_014899125.1 of Orchestia grillus. Lineage (NCBI taxonomy): Eukaryota > Metazoa > Arthropoda > Malacostraca > Amphipoda > Talitridae > Orchestia > Orchestia grillus. The sequence continues at coordinate 6,600 of VOMN01116487.1, forward strand.
CGAAAGAATGCGTGTATTATTTCCAGTCTGATCGGTGAGAACTCCTCTGAAATCGGTAAATCAAATTCTCCTTGAAAATTAATGCGAATTTAAGCAAAGTGACCGAGGGAATGGAAGAATTATTTTCGAAGTAAGTTATCACGCTTCTACTGAAGATATATAAGATATTTTGTGCAGACTGTAATAACTTCTCCAATTTTTTAATTATAAAAATTTATTTAAAAACTTTTGACGAGCAGCTGTTCAATTCATTTAGAAAAAATTACGCTATGACTCCTTAACATTTAGGCTCAATTTATTTCGCTGATTCTGAGGCGTCAGCTCAACACTACATATGTGCCAGGGTATACTCCCGGGAGGCAGTTGGTGCAGACTGCTGTGGTTGGGGCAGACTGCTGTGGTTGGGGCAGACTGCTGTGGTTGATGCAAACTGCTGTAGTTGGTGCAGACTGCTGTGGTTGGTGCAGACTGCTGTAGTTGGTGCAGACTGCTGTGGTTGGTGCAGACTGCTGTAGTTGGGGCAGACTGCTGTAGTTGGTGCAGACTGCTGTAGTTGGTGCAGACTGCTGTAGTTGGTGCAGATTTCTGCTGTCACACACCAACTTACTTGTGTTGATGCCCCGTTGGAAGATTTTTTATTTTAATCCTTCTATTACCAGATGTATAAGGCGGTTCTCGGCCACTGAAGCTCAAAGGGTAAATTAGATCATCCCTGTTTGATAAACGACTGCAATTACGACTCTCAAAGGAGAAGCGGAGCTAAATATCTGATATCCATTTTATATGATTAGATCGCCAGCCCTCGCCTCGATAAAGCAGGTCAGGGATGAAATTTGGCACATCGAGAATCTCATTTCAACTCGATTTTGACTCCGCAAAACTTTAATTGAGATTCCTTCGGAGATGGGATGTAATAAAGTCTTTTTTGCGCTTCGAATGCATCGATTTCATAGCACAGCTTTGAAATTACTTAAGGTTTTTTAATTCATTTCCGAAAGCGGGGTGGCCAGGTTCCCTCTGATTGGACGAGTGACAGACTGTTGCTCGCCTCTCGGATTTTTTTAAATGCGCTCTAAGAAAATGTCAGGAGGACGAGTTCTATTGAAAATTTAATTGCTCAAGCTTTAGTCGCATACAAACAACCAACAAAAACAGCATAGCACGAAATTGGTCTTTCGAGAACACTCAATTCTACTGATTAATAACTTGCGCGTTAGAAAATGAGACCCTCACGTTTAATTCAATTGAAATTCTCTCCGCAAAAAGGTTGACTGATGAATTCAATGCACAATAGATTATTGAACAGCATGGAGATATTTTTCACACGATAGCAAGTTCTGTTAAGTTATACATGCAGTTCGGACGTTAAATTTTGAACGTATGAACATGATGAGCAGATGAACATGATCCAAACAGAATCAACATCATATAACATTTTTACCACAAACAAGGGTAAATTTCATGTGTAAAAATTGGCTTTCTATTGTAGCATTATTATAGAGTTCAGACCATAAATTTCTACATAATCGAACCCACTCTCCAGAGCCTAATTGAACTTTCGACTGAGGCCACCGGCCTCAGACATTTCCCTTGGACATTTCATGGCCGCCAAATTTGAATGAATATTTCATTTTTAATCAAGGTTGATAAATGTACGTCAATTATAGATCATACTTCATAAAGTAAAGTCATTTGTACAATTCCTTAAGGTTACCAGATTATTAGACGTTTGTTAAAAACTTTATGAACACCTGGGAATGTCTGAACAAAAACTTAAACCTGATGTATCAAAAATCAATCTGGCTTCTTATCCACGTCGTACAGCCGCTAAAGGTCCCTTCACATGGTCAGTCAATGTCTGACGACAGTACGGCAGACATTCAAATATGATCATCGAATGCTAACTTTGCTATTTATTTCTTGAGTCAAATTGGATATTAAGTGACTGCTCAGTCCCTCGACTTCTAATCTCACTCCAGAATCGAAAACAAATATAGCATTTGATCCTCATATTTGGGTGTCTTTCGACACTATCTTTAGACATTGACTGACCGTGTGACGGGACCTTTGCTCCTGTACTATACGAGCAGAGGGAGGAAAAAAGACGCAGACAAGTAAAAAGTAACAAGCACGGAGGCTTGGGAGGTGAAAACTACAGTTATGTGTGGCTCAGGTAGAGATAATACAGTCTGAGCAGGGAGGAAGTTTCAGGAGGGTGCAGCTCTGCATACGACGCAGGTGCTGCCAACTTAGGCTAAAGCTGAAATTTAGCGGGCAGCAAACTACGCTCACGAGCCTAATTCTTGAGAATACTTTGAGCGGTACCTTCATGTTTAATAAGTGACTCTTCCGTTGACGATCCAGGGCTGTCAAATATACATGCGGAGTCTATCCAGAATGAAAGTCAGGGCGGTGCCTCGTCTTGCTAAGAGCAGGAAGCCACTCCTCCTGCTGCAGCTGCTCACTGAACGCCAGGCTACACCAGTCCTGCACCAGCCTGCTCTGCCACCACGGGCGGCCTGCAGTTTACGGCCCCTGTGTGCAGTTATGCTAATGCTGCGATCATGCGCAGCTGTCCAAAGCACCTGGCAGGAGCAACATCCCCCAAACCCTGGCGGGGCGGGGGCAACATCCCCCAAACCCTGGCGGGGCGGGGGTAACATCCCCCAAACCCTGGCGGGGCGGGGGGCAACATCCCCCAAACCCTGGTGCTGGCAAGCACAGCCGCTTCTGTAAGACGCAGCGTCGACCCGCTCACGCGTAGATGATTTCTTTGAACGAAAGCTTGGGTGACAAAAACGTTTCCCGTCCATAAATGAGTCGATTACTGTTCACTTGTTACAGTCCTTCACGACATTTTTAAAGCTCATGATTTCTGGGTTCCGAATGAAGCCAAATGAGCTTTTATGTTGGACAGAATGACTGAGAAAGAGTTTTCAGCTAAATTGAATTGAGCACGGAGTTCCAAATGAATTCATTTTATATGAACTAACGTGATAGGCAACCCAATAGATAACGAGATTTTTTCCCTTAATTCAGTGTCATTTGTTTTGATACAGAATACGAAGGCTTATTAAAGAGATTTTCGCGTGGTAGGCCAGTTTCATCAGTGAATCAAAGAATTTATCATTTATTTTTAAATAGTTCTTTCCATTTTGGTGCAGCATAGCTCTCAAGGAATGAGTCCTGGAATAACACATTTGCGTCAATTTGTGTTTTTTGAAAACACGTCCACAAAACTGATTATTTCAATGTTCTGTATCTGTCTGCCCTATGTTGGACAAGAATAAGGTCAGCTTTCGGAGATGGTACAGTCGAATTTCCATCAACCTTACGATAAGTCGAAGAGTAGGAGATGATAAATTTATGAGCGAATAAAACTAACTCAAAATCATATTTTCTAACAGATTCTTTTGGATTATATGCGTACCGAAATCGCAGAAGAAAATTTTTTAAAAATTACTAGACAAAAAAGCAGTTTCCTCATTTCCATGTCAAATATTTCAAGTTAATTCATTGTAAAAACGAGTAAAAGATGAATTTTCTCTCGTTCGGAACCTAATGATAACGAATTATGAAATTAACCTCTAGTTCACCTATAGTTATTTAACCTAAACTCGTAACTTTGATTAATAAACACAACTTCCTTTGCCTTCACTACCAACCGGGTTCTAAATTGACAAGGTTGATTGATGATGGTTTGATGAGCTGCTAGACCATTGCTCAGGCCACTCGCCGGCGCGATGACAGTACTAATTTCGGAAGGCGAATGAACCTTCGAAGCAGATTTCCTGTGGAAGTCTTCATCTGCTCGGACAAAAAAAAAGAGCTGTGATGCTGCTTCCTAATGAGGCGACTCTATCTGATCTATTCACGTTTTTATTCATCAGAACTTATGAGAATTCTTCTGCCTTCCGATTCATTGAGAGGAACCCCAACGTGAAACCTGCTGTGCACAGACACAAAGCAGGAACAGCATAGGCCTCTCTTTTTGCTCTCAATAGCCTAAAGTGAATTCAGCTCGTCCGCCCAGTGGCGGCGAGACTCTACTGAACATTGGAGACTGGCAGTCTTCCCACTGCGTGTCGTGAAGCTTACTTGCTCCTGGTGTACAACCTCGATGAACACGTCAGCCAACACGTGCAACACGTGAGATTAATGCAGGTGTGAGGATGTGCGCGACAGCTCGTGTTATTTTATACGGCGCATCAAGCGTGACCTGTTAGCGGTTGCTTTTCGAGAAGCCGGCGGCGAATTTTCACGTGAGTGCAGCCGACCGCGATCGTGTGATTACAACAACCCTGATCTCCACATGTATCGACAGAAACATTTGACAGGTTGAGAGTTTTCCTAAGTAAGTTGGTGCGGCTTGATAAATGTTGGGAGCAACACTGTAAACTGAAGCATTTGAACACATCTTCAAAAATCGGAAACTGCAGTCAGGATCAATCCCATCGATACTATTATCCATCTAAAATGAAATGTTGTCAAAAACATGTTAACAATACGCATGTATTGGGCATTGCAATGTAAATCCTCGACGGAAAATGAAATCGCGGGTGTCCACTGTAAGCCGTGCCTGCAGCACGGCTTACAGTTCCGGGTTTGGACAACTGAC
>VOMN01116489.1:0-23432 GCA_014899125.1 Orchestia grillus
AGACGAGTTATGAGTGTGAGCGTCCGAGAGATTCTTAACACAAAATTCAAGGACGGCCACCGGCGAATCGAAGGCGCATCGCCGGTGAAGTAGGATGTAGAGGGACTATGATGGAGGTGCAGGGCTGAGCCGGCAAAGACGTAGCATAGACGAGCGACGCGGATGGCCGCGGATGTATAGAGGTCGATAATTTCGGCCTAAAAGTGGACATTTCGTCGGTCATTCACCAATGATTCACCGGCGATACGTCCCTAAGTTCGCTTGATCGTCCAAATTCATAATTCCTTGATTTTTAATAAGGTAGTGTGGACTTCAGAGAACGGGAAATCTCTACATAGAGTCTGTCCCCACACGAGATCTCATGCGCATTGAAACAGCGAGGCAAGTAGGATGAGGAAGAAAAGATATAGAAAAATCAGCGAAGAATGCTTGGAATAGAAAAAACAAAGTGGTGACGATAGTTACATGTAGCAAAAGGCTAGCTATAGCTGATTTAGCCTATTACAGTGTCCATGTAGCATAAGATAGAGAAATCAAACTAACGTGACCCTATTACCTCAAACCCCATTGAAGAGTGTGAGGCGCCAAAATACTTGGCATGTGTCCCTAGTACTTTGTTGGGGCCTCGCTATGAATTAATAATTGAGGTACTTTGAGAGTGTCAGCCTTATGAACTAACTACGAATGCATTATAGTTTACCAAAAATAATATAGTTAGAAAAGCATATTAAAATCGATGCACAAGAAAAAAATACATCCCTTTAGATTTCTCGTAACCATACAATATTAAAGGCTCAGCATCAGCACTCTCGTTGTGACGTCAATGGCTCGTTGGTGTCTCCACTCGCCGTACTATGACGTTGAAATTCGTGCTCCTCTCAGTAGGTTTAAATAATGATTCACGCGTTTCAAACAGGGAGCTTAAAATGTTCCAAGCTTTTTCCAAAACAGCATCTAAGGCCATTTCCGGAGATTCACTGAGCTTTTGAGTTAAGCTCCGCATTGAGCGGATGGCGATATTCTGACGTCTTATGCAACTTATGCACAATTGTGGGGACATTTGAAACTTCTTACACATGCCAAACACGACAGTCAAAAATTTGAATTAACGATTTTTACAAGCAAGGCGTATCGCAAGCGGTGCACACAATGTACGAGCAATAACTGGTAGCTTAGTGTATCGGAAGAGCTAAGGTGACCATTCCTGAGCTGTCCAAGTTTTTCTTGAAAAACTGTAATGATTTTTCAATACGATCATCGTTTCCTACTATTCCTTTGCATTGAAAATCATCAAAATATGCAACCTAGCCATCGGTCCCCATCAATGTTTTATCGCATATAAATATCGGCACTCTCCTTTCCACGTCAACCCTCGTAAAATCTCAGGCTAACTCGCCGCAATATTTACGATCATATTCTATACGCTTATGGGTAAATTGATTGCATGAGAAATTGTCTACCCTATCGGATATTATGGCATAACAATTTTTTACATGAGCTCGTCTTATCAGCAATCTATAATGTATGTGAAATTTTAAAACAATAATCATGCATGCTTAAAATTTACTTTCAAATACGAACTTGCGTCTTCAAGCACCCATGCCGGAGTACCCTCATCTGTAGTGTACACTTTTTATCGCGTCCGCGAATAACTCTCTTTACTTACGTTACCAATTAAGCAAGCGAGCCTAAATTTTCACTTTATTGCATTTGTGACTAACCCAATTTGGAGGTTAATCTCAAATTTTCTCGGATAACTAAGACACAGCCGAACTTCTTATTTATTCAATCAGAACTAAACGCCAGAGATTAATAAATTGCCCAAATGTTCACAATTCATTTTACGCGACGCCTAAGGCGGCAGCTGATTAGCAATTGTGTGTGGCAAACACTTGAACACGGAAGCAAAATATAGTCACATTTATATAAACAATAGCACCAAAGATAACGGAGCTCGAATGGGAAGAGCAGCTTCATATCAATTTTTCAGTGGGGGTACGCTGTACGTATGTATAGCATACATCTATTATACATCAGGTGGGACTCCAATACTGGGAGTGAGTTTTAGGCCAGACAGCGCGTGGGGGCATGAAAAGTCAAGGAGCGTGGAAGACCCCATCAGTCACAGCGCACCTCTCCACTAAGTTCCTTAACATTGAATTACAGTAGGCCCAAATGCGTTACAGACTCGAGAATTATTCACATTTACAGAGAGTTTCTATTCTACCTCTGCAACTCATTGAACCTTCGAGATGCTTAAAAAGTAGTCCTTATCTAAATTTAATTAAAAAATCCCGGTGTCACAAAGAACTTCGCAAATTTAACAATTTCACTTGTTCACTTTTTTTACCTTCTTACAAGCCTTTTTACAAGCCGAGAGGAGAACTGTTCATCCAAAGTTCTGTAACAACAACTTCTACCCGGGAAGGGTAGAAGTTAACTTACACCACACGATGGACAGAGCAGAGCTCCTAATAGCAAAGAGTGCACACATATTTTGCAAAAACAAAATCTTGAAGAAAAGAAGGACAAAAAATCATTGAAACGAACTAAGCCGAATCGAGTTTTACAATTGTTGTTAGACTCTTCTGACTGCAGTAGAACTTAATAACTCAATGGGACAATATTGAAAATATTATTTTCATTAATATCCATCCACGTATGATCCAAATGCATATGTATAATGATTTTAGAGTATACATCAATTTAATACAAAGAGTGTTGAGTATATTTAGCCTGTTGCTATGGAGACGGTAGCGGAATTGAATCTAAACAACCGTAAAAAAACAAAACGAAAATAAATTTTTGCCTGAGATGAAAATAATTAACTACAATGGAAAGCACTTTTTAAATTGCATCAAATGATAGTTTTGAATTCTTTGTTGCAATATTTGAATATTTCATAAATTTTTCCCCTCTACATGGTCAGTGTACTGCTTTTTATTCGCCCGTGCCTATACGAGGTAAAATCGTATTTCTGAAATCTATAAAAGCAGTGCTGTAGAGTCTAGCATTCCTTCTTGAACACTAAAAAGAAAGAATGATTAAAATAGCTTCAATAACTTTGTCAAAGCTGTAGTTCCCTTGGTTTGATTTAAGTTTTAGCTTGAGGATTTGGTTCGTAAGTTAGCTTAGCTTGGTAAAGGAAGGAAGTATTTCTGAAAAAAAAAATTCAAACCTTATCAGCATTTGTGAAACGACCAGGGCTTGGAGTGCTTTCTTTGGCAAGAGTCGAGAGAAAACTTAGTTTCGACGTTTTATGATAAATTAGTTGAATAACAATGCAATTAGCAAAATTTAAAATTCGGTTGAGATCGGATATTTCTAGCACTCACTATACGAACGTGTATTCCATGTACAACGTATGAGGGGTTAGGACAACAATGGCACAAAATTTCACATCTACTAGAACGAGGCAAGCAAAACGTTTGCCTCTTTGAAACTTTATGGGAAAAAAAATTGAATTTTGAGGTATTAACTGTTGGATGTTTGTTAGGAGGAAGTTCGAAAACAAAATTGCTGACAAATAATTTATTTACACATTTGCTCTACAGAAATTGTTTCAAATTTTACCACTCACATCGATGTTGTCACGTAGACTTTGATGTAAATTTGAAAGCGTTCTATGACCAGTTATGCAACAGTTTGGAAAACGCTCTTGGTATAGCCTGGCTATCTGTCAGGCGTTATCGTTAGCAGCACCATAAACAAAGTGCACGTCTGCCATTTTCGCGTTATTTAATCGGTTTAGGTCCCCAGTACCGTGTCACCATAAAGAATGAACAGCAACAAATAGATAAGCAAGAAGTTACCTCGCTGCGTGATCTGGCATAATCTAGAATGTACCGGTCTGAATGTTTTCATCAATTATATCAAAAACCAAACTTTTTTCGTGAAGCTTCATAACGGCAATAGTTTTTATTGATAGTTCACCACGTTCTGGTAGGTGTAAAACTGTGTTCCCCATTTTCCCTAGCAACCTACATGTAGTGCAAGGAACACACGTGGGTGCTATAAATGTCCGATATATGATGAAAAGTTCTCTACTACAGCTATACAACAGCAAAGCAATCGAACATTGAACATCTTATACACACTTGTTAATTGAATAGTAATTACGACATGAATTGGTTTCAACATTAAGTGTTTTACTAAGTTTGCGAGAATCGAATTCTTGTTCTTACAAACTATTTGTATTGTATCCATCCGTAAATTTATCCTAGCTGCTTCCAAATCAATAAGAAATTCAGATTGAATCACTCGAGTGTTCTTCTTTAATTGGTGGACTTTGCGTTTTGTATGATAGGGCGGATAGAAATTTTAGATAGACGTACTGAATGTTACAGACTGGCATTGAACTGATTGAAGTGAACCAGCAATCGTGTTACTAATGGTTGAGATAGATATGTTGTGAATGTATGAAATTTTTCTTTATTTCAAATAATTTTTATGTAACTGAAAATTTACTCCTTTGCTCCTTGCCAGCAATCCTTTTAGTCTTCGCTATAATAGAATTAGTGTGTTGGACGATGACCTTCTTACGCAGTTCTTAGATATTGACTAAGGTTGTAGTCCTCTGCATCCCACGATTGAAGAAATCGAGGATCACTCAAGAACCTCCTAATGATGACACAGAGAACAACAGGGGCACCAAACGCGCTATCCCGTTGTCTGCGTCCGCAGTACGCTATGCCAATCACAGCTGAGACATGAACAAATTGCTGCCCAAAACGTGCGGGCTAAGCACTCATTACCCCGAGAATTTTCAGCTCAGTCACATTCTAAGATGTCATTCAACTCACACGCAGCTATCAGCACACACCAACTCAGGTCAAACTGAGCCCTTACGAACCTACTTGCGCTTCTCAACAAGCGCACCATAACATGAACCATTCAACGCAACGGCAAGCTACCCTTCACCAAGCCTCCTACTTCATTTCGGTCGAAGAAAACTCTCTGCACAACAGAACCTGAAAGCGAGCCTCGGAACTTGCACTTGCATATACAACGTGTTGTGTTCTGCTTGAGGAGGTTGAATAAAGGCGAGTCTCTGCCTGTCTGTATTGTAAATATCCTGTCGAGTGTGTTCATTAGTCTCTCAGGCACTCCCTCTAAGCCTCCATAAAAGTTACTCGTCATTCAGAAAAAATAATGCGTACGGCTCAGAGCTGAGAGAAGTCTGAAAATTGGATCCCAATAGGTCTCCTGTTTCACAAGGACGAAGTAAGCTATTTTTCTAAAAAGTTCTGCGGCATTCCTGTCACGTAACCCACTCCTGAATGCTGGGGTGTTATTTATTAGCGCTTTAAACTTAATTATGGGTGTGCATAATTTTGAAGCGACAATCATGATATTTTAGTCGATATTTTGTCAACGTCTTACTATTCGTATATTTTTAAACAGATATTGCACTCAGCGTACAAAAATAAACCAAGATGTTCAACATTCTGTTGCGTAGCCTCGATATGTAAACTTTTGGCCATGCACCGGATACCTCCAGCACCTAGCGTACATGAACTCTGATGTTAACAGATTCTCTAATTATCTTTTATTTCGTTCAACGGAGTGAAATACTTTTGTTTGGTATAATATGCTAAACAATATAACATGTTCGACATTGTTTTGTAGCCTATCATGCTACGGAACAGGCTTCATATGTCGAATTAGATGTTTCTAAAAGAGATTATTTCATTCAGATTGTTAATGCTTGATTAGGTCAATGTTGACCATGATAACTTTAATACTGTATTATTACGATTAGATTTAGAAGTCCGAACAGGTTTAGGTTGTGAGAAGCAAAGAATTTCGAAGAAGAAGGGCAAAACAAGTCGCACCGAGAGGTTATATATTAAAATTATCTGCCCAACATGTAAGAAATATTAGACGTTTCGAGTCCCAAGACACATTTTCAATGATATTTGTAACAAAAAGTATATAGCTTACTCCAAAATTCTTGAAGACATTTGACTACTGAATACACAAAAAGGAAAGGATTCCGAATGTTTTCGCATTTAGGTTTTGGTTCGGATTTCTGTGGTTTACACATTTTAGAAAGCTTGAACATGTTTAAACCTAAACCCAAACTTAACGATAAGAATGGTGCATTCCCGTTAGAACTGGTAAATTAATAATTTCAATCTTTATTTCAATTTTACGTTAATGATTTTCTTTTTGTGTATTCAGTACTCAAATGTCATGAAAAATTTTGCAGTAAACGATATACTTTTTCTTACAGTTATCACTAAAGATGAGTCTCGTGACTCGAAACGTCTGATTTCTTTCATGTTGGACAGATAATTTTAATATAAGACTTCCTTCGTTGCAGCTATTTTGCTCTATTCTTAGATGTAGAAGTTTTCTTCCCCTATTTTGATAATTGTTATTTCCGTTACGACCAATATTTGATCACGGGTCAATATTTTCATTTTACCTTATAGTTTTTTTGTGTGTAACCCGAATTTTTTTTACTGTTCCAAAGCGTTTATTCACATCATTTCAATCGCTATCAGCGTTTTAAACCAATAATTTAACCTTTTCACATCGTTGCCATGCGTATCATTACCATAATTTTTCCGTTTGTTATAAACTAAAGGAACGATCCATCATTCTCCTTATTTGACGTTATAAAAGTAGATACCTATGTTATCATTTTCTCTGTTTTTGCAATGGTATCGTTCTTAAAATTATCATTATAAATATAGATAAAAAATTAAATGTTCGCTTGTTAAAAATCTTAAAGGTCTGAAATTTCGTCACCAATTGACTCAAAATTTTGACACAATGTTACATTCGAATACGAACGTGTTTTTGTACAGATGCTTTTAAAAAAACTTTTAATAATTTTCTGACAAACTTCATTTTTTGAAAAAAAATACTGCCATGTATTGGCCATTTGTGCGTCTTTTATTTATTTTCCGATAACCAGACTGAGCCACAGCAACGCGTGGCTGGGGTTAGCTAGTTCTAAATAATACAACTAATTTTAGGCCATCGTATCAACACTAGATTCGCCTATATTCTATCACACCTCCTTCGGCCTCGGATTGAATGAAGGATTTTGCGTTAATTAAGAGGATATGAAATACAGTGTGGTCCATAGATGAGGTACCCTTGCAGAAAAATAAAGGTAATATAAGTTTTAATAATGAAGAAATCAGGTTAATTTAACAAGAAAGATTATTTTCCAGTTTAATACATATTTAAGAACAAAGGGAAACTTTTGGAACCACCCTAATTGATGGTGGAAGGATTGCTTGTTCTTTCAACAGTGCTGTTTGATACCAAAGGTAACGTTTCTGGTAGCTGACAATTGCTTAGGAATTCGACATTAGTGTGTTTATGTTTTCGCATGGGAATAATTTAAGAATGTTTTAAGCAATTGAATATTTGTTCTGTGCAGTTCTTCGCCAGCGCGTGCATTCGTGGTTGTGGGTGCTGCTGCCGGAGCAATGAAGTCGCACCTTCGTTGAGCATCCAGGATGCCCTGCTCCAGATGTCGTACCAATACCGTCTCGATGACGACGCCATTGACATTTATAATTTGGAAATGGACAGGAAATTTTCTGGCGAAGCCACTCTGAAAGAACTTGTTTTGTCTAATAAGGTGAGAGCAGTGAGCGCGACATTTGTTTTGCTAATAGTCTTCGGCATCCTTCAGCGTATTGATTGACATTTTTAAATTTACCTAACATAAAATAAGCTGTAGTTTTTTGGAGTATAATCATAAGTGTGCATTTCATTCAAATGCGGGATTGGCAAACTTAAGCTTTTTACGTGGTTGCTCTTCACAATTTTCATAGTCATCTTGAAAAAGAAATCTGTAGCAAGTGATGAACTGTTTAACCATGGTTAGGGTAATATCTAATCAAGATGAATCGTGGAAGCTGGTATGTATATCAAATAATCGTACCATTTAGAATAAAAATATTAGAAATGAATTGAAACTCCGCAGCATCAGGGGGCAAACTATACTATCCAGGTGGCACTGCTCATACACGGTAATAAAGTAGAGCGATTTTCTCAGAAGCGAAAATTTGTGATACGCGTGGTATAATTTTCATCCGTGCTTGCTAAATCCGTAAAATTTACCAATGCCGACCACTTCGTATGATTTCATACACTTATCCTCCAGTGGAAATAATTTCCTTTTATTTGAAGAACAGAGTCTGTTTAATCTATGAATTTCATCACAATTCAATTTTCTCCATGTGACGAATAGCAATCGAAATTTTGAAAGTAGTTTACCATAACTTAGTATTTATAATAGGAATACAAATTTTTATATCTGCAGTTCAAAAATTCTTCAAGTAAAGGAGGAACTAAATTCAAGTAATACTAATTCTACTAATACTACAAATACGCAAAAAACTACCAGTGTGTTAAGCCCAGAGCCTAACTATTGCGTATGAGCAGAACCGTCCGTAGTCATAACCGCAGCCGATGCTTGTGATACGCCGATACGCGGTTCAACAATAAAGCAGGGAGTTTTTCAATAGCACTTATAACGTAGGACTGGTCCTTTTCTTGAAAATACAGCCACCTCACACGACTAAATAGTATGAACGTGTTATCGGTCATTCAAACTTACATAGTTTTGATTAAAACAGTCTATATTGATTCAGGATAAATTAGTATAATTAGAGACTCCCCGTAAAGCATTTATTGACCTTATGAGAGGCTATGATTTTGTAATGAAACTAAATTTGCTTCCACCGTGAGCGTTAATCCGGTGGATGCTTTTCTGAACAAGTGTATTTCCTTTGCGATGTGCTGTTCTACATTTGTATTATGCGAGATCTTTCTAGCGTATTCGATGTCAATTAATCATACCTTAATGTGCATATCAAAGACTTTCACGTAAGTGAAAAAATCGATCCCTCTGTGTGAAATGGTGCATCTAAGGCGAATTTATTTATTTTATTGTAGTCAAAGCACTGCCTTGCATATCTTGTATTTCCTGTTACTCGTTTGAAAATAGTTTTACCATTGTGTGGAAAACATTGTAAATGGAAACATTCTAAATTGCCCATTTCAAGGGTACCATACTACATCAAAAGATGAGGAAAGTAGTAGATTCAGATTGATAGAATTACATTAGAGGAAATTTTAAAAGTAAGGATGATCAGTCTTAGCATAAACGTGATTTGTTATTTTAAATTTGAAGCGTTTTCCCCCTTGGTGGTGCATGAAGTATTTTGTAGATGCTTCCTTGATAAACCATCATATCGGAAGCTGTAAGGAGAATATGTGCGCTAATCTTGAAATTTTCTTCATAACAGTCTTTCGAAAAAATTTACAATAACGTTAGATGATACAAAGTTTCTCAGAATCAGAGAGCTCCCAATTAAAAATCTAGGATATTTCGCCTGTGAAATAAGGACGATCAAGCGCGAACTTGGGGACGTATAACCGGCGAAACATCGGTGCATCACCGACGAAATGTCCACTTTTTGGTCGAAATTATCGTCCTCTACACGTCGCGGCCAACCGCGTCACTCGTCTATGCCACGTTCCTGCTCGGCCCTGCTCGTCCATGATCGTCCGACTTCGCCTGCGATACGCCTTCGATTTGCCGGTGGCCGTCCTTGAATTTTACGTTAAAAACTCTCGGATGCACACAGCCATGACTCGTCTCTGACTTACCCCTGACTGAGGGGAAACTGTTGTACCTTGGACATATAACTCGAACCTTTTGTTGATTTCAGCCCTCTCTGCAAAGTTTTTAGGTTAACTATTAGTTGCATTTGAGCGATCTACAACTAGTGGCAGATCTCTCTAATGAATCTAAAAGTTACCTGAAAAAGCTACAGAGACGTCCGAAATTAACACTAGGTACAAAACATATAGGGTTCAGGACGTTCCCCTACATATATGTACAGTATATGAGGGGTGGTTCAGAGACGAGGTTCGGCAGTGTGCGTCCGAGAGTTTTTGTCTATAAATGTATATTTCAACTAATTCATTTGTTTGCCACCAACTGCGTGGGACTAATTTCTGAGAAAGACGCTTACCCTCTAGTAGTTAAAAGAACTAAACACAGAAAATAAAACACAACGATTTAAATCTTTAGAACCGACTTTAGAAACAATGTTTTTACTTACAGCTTGATGCACGGTTCTCTGAATAAAGGAATCAATAAGAACTCCTATATTGAACACTTATTTTATTTCAAAGTGTGTCGCAGCCATTTCTAGTTAAAATCACGGTTGGCTCTTGCTCTTTATGTGCATTTTCAAGAGCTCGAAGGGTAGGAAAGACGGGCCTCTTGTCTCTAAGCCCCTCCCAGTCAGCTGAGCCTGCACGATAAATATCGAAGTGAATATGAATATTAATCATTTAAAATCTTTCATCTTACTAGCATAGAAATAGAAAAAATGTCAGTCATTTCCTCTCGCACATTGATAGTGTTATTATTTATTAGTTAGTTTGAAGCTCCCCAGCCACTTTGAATACGACCTCAGAAGCAAAAAAAAGACCATTTAGTTTGAATTTTAGAAAACGCAGAATCTATGTAAAGGTGTGTTCCCACACAAGATTCTATACTCACAGAAACAGTAAGGTAAGAAAATAGAGGGAGAAAGGTGAAAAATAATCAGCGAAGAAGGCTTGAAAATTGAAAAAAGTAGGTACCATAAATAGTACTCCTAAAGACTAAGCTAGAGCTGAGGTAATCCAATAGTGCCCCCTGGGACGCCAGTCCCCATAGGATACGATAGACGAACCTAACCTTATTGCCTTTCTTATGTATACCCGATAGAGGAATGTGGTACATAATGTACGATGCACGATGTAAAATACATTATATAAGACGGAAGACATAGGGTATATCATATACGACATGCGACGTATGATATACTTCATACGACATACGTATATAGGGTAGAATTGATTATCATATTACACAATACGACAACACGATATAACGAGGTACAATGTAGCGTAATATAGTTCAGTGTAGTCGACTGCAACGACAATGCAGTGGTCGTGAGTGAATTGTGCGCAGTGGTAGTGGTTGTGTAGTGATGGTACAGTAGGGATAGTGCAGTGGCAGCAGCCGTCCAGTGAATTTGTAGTGCAGTGACAGTATTAGTGCAGTGGCAGTGTTAGTGTAGTGGCAGTGTTAGTACAGGGGCAGTGTTGGTGTAGTGGGACTGCAATAATAGTTGCAGAGTAGTAATAAAAGCAGTAAAAGAGCAGTAACGGTGGTAAAGCAGCTACAGTGAAAGAGCGGTAACAGTGGTAGAGCAGTAACAGTTGAAGAGCAGCAAAAGAGGTAAAGCAGTAGCAGTGGTAGAACAGTAACAGAGGTAGAGTACTAAGAGTGGCAGTGCAGTGAAGGGTTAGTGCAGTTACAAAGGGTAGTGCAATGAAAGGGTAGTACAGTGATGGGTTAGTGTAGTGAAGGGTTAGTGTAGTGAAGAGGTAGTGTACTGGAGGGGTAGTGCAGTTATGGGGTAGTGTAGTGAAGGCGTAGTGCAGTAAAAGGGTAGTGCAATGAAGGCGTAGTGCAATGAAGGGGTAGTGCAGTAACAGTGGTTGAGTAGTAAGAATGACAGTGCAGGTAAGAGGTAGTGCAATGGAGGGGTAGCGCAGTGGAAGGGTTATGCAGTGAAGAGGTAGTGCTGTGCATGGCTGGTGCAGTGAAGAGGTAGTGCTGTGCATGGCTGGTGCAGTGTCGAGGTGCAGGGATAGTGAAGTGAAGTGCAGTGGTGGTGAAGTGACAGTGGTAGAGTAGTGCAGTGTTGGGGTAGTGAAGTGCAGCGATAGAGCAATATTATTGCAGCGAGGGAAAGGGCAAGGCAGAGTAATACAGTGGAAGGTAGATCAATACAGTGCAAAACAGCGTAGTACAATGCAGTATACTTCACTGCAATGTATGGAGCTGCAGTCTAATAAAACATGTAATTCAGAAATAGAAGAAAAAGAATAGCGTACAATGAATTATCATACCATACAATTCACTCACGCGCAACATATATGCATATGTATGATGTATGAGATGCAATATATTAGAATCTACAAAATATTACACCACATGATAATGTTTACTATTCTTATCGAATCCAATAGATCAAAGTGAACAGGAATAAAATAATCGAAATAGTTGCACGATATCATATCATATATATCATAATTATTGATAATATCATCTATAGCGTATGATGTACCACATTTTACCTTGCATCGTAACAAATAACATCACAAATTGTAATACATTATGACAATATCAAACATTACCTATAAGAAATATATTACAATATTTTTTCAACATGAAATACATCAAAAAATTTTAGTTTATGGTAAGTCGTAAAAAACTACTTATTAATTATATAATATTTGACGTGATATGATATTATGATATTAAGTGGCAGTATATTATAATAATATGTATATGTGGTCTACATTATGTTCCTTAACAATATATTAAAAAATTTTTTAATTTTCTACAACCATGACACTCAGCATGCCAGATAACACATTGCATCACATAACACAAAACACGCACATGAAACCTAACAGTAGATCAACACCAAGCAAGCCACGCAGCACAATTCATTACACAACACGAAACACAAACATGAAACCCCAAAAGCACAACACTCAGTAAGCCACACAACACATTACATCGCACATCACAATAAAAGTTGTTAAGTTCCTACTTTATAAATATTTCAATTATCTATTACCAATCCATCTTGTAGCTAATATTCAACCATTTGTCAGGTAGCATCAGGTAAAATAATAAAATAACAGATTGCAGAGTTAAATATTGCTCAACGTAATATATACAGAAATAAAACATTATATTCTGTTCAAAAAACAGGACCAGGATAACTGAATCAAATAATACAATATTTGACATATGTCTTTTCTACCTATGGGCTCTTGTACTCACCTTTGTTACCATCAGCAATTAGCTGCAGGCCTGAAAGTCTCCAACAACAAATCCTCTTCTTTTCTCACACCATTTTTGAAGTACAGAATATGACCTACTGGCCTCAGAACAGTGAGCCCTAATGTAAATATTACACCAACTTCTCAAATTACACCTAGAATATGGGTAACCCGATAGTAAATTCAGACCATTATTGATTGTTTAGAGAAACATTTCGGAAAAAATCAGTTCATATGTTCAAAGCGAACAATTTACTGCAAGCACAAAAGTCTCCAGCAACTCTCCCCGTGTGTTAGGCTCAAATTCATAATTTTAATTCATGAAGTTCTTATATCTTAGACAATGTTCGCTTCATTATCATAATTACAATGCGTTAATACAACTGTTTCGAATACAATATATTGTACAAATAACATTATTGAATTAATTAAAAAATAGCTGTAACGTAGCAGTTTTGCAAAAGAACTTATCTATTTGCATTATAATTTTGACTTTGACTAAATTGGCGTACGGCTCTCAGTACGGAAACAGATGACATTAAGACAACGAAGGAATGATACCCTCACCCCCCCTATTCCCAAACTCAGTTCAGGTTGGGTTCATACGACCGCCAAATTTTGGCGTGCTTTAGTAAAGTAAATATCATCGATTATTTCGCAGTAGAAAATGCATAACAAAATATTTATCAAAGTAGTATCGATTAGGTGGGACTACCTTGAGTCATATATATTCATCACTAACACTCAACCTCAGCCGTACCTTTATCATACATTCAACAAAACTGTTCAAACATAGTAATCGAACTGAGCGCTAAGTTCAGCCATCATCCCTTACAAGAAAATAGCAACATGACGTACATAAACTCGCTACAGATGTCACCGTGCAGCCAAAGAGACCCAACGACAAACTAGGACTTGTTAAGTGGTGTAATTTCTCAACGAGTAAAAAAAATTCATGATGTCTAAACACTTTAAAACTAGAAGTATCAAAAGAACATATTTTAATAAAAAGCTGATAACTTCAGAAATGTTATTTTTAAGTAAATAACGTCTTGTTGCCAAAATAAAGTTAAAACTTATCTAACAATGGCTTAGTGGCCGACAGCAACAATCTTACACCAACACTCAAATATGACTAACGGTAACCGCGCGAGCTGCATCACCGTGCCCCATCGTACGCTGTTCGCTTAGGGCATTGACTCGAAGATAGATAGGAAATATTTATTTCGATTCTTCCGTTGGTTATGCTTTTTATTGTGTGAAAATACATTTTTCTAAGAAATTGGTAGACAAACTGAATATCGGGAAGCTTTCCCACCCTGTAAGATGCTCTAGTTTTCTTACGCCACCGTTTGCTTAATATGAACTAACGACGAACGTTGCAGCCGATCACAACCTCGCAAATCCTTTTAGAGCGTTCATCCGATTGATCTAGGGAACATATTCTTCGTTCCTCATTTCAAGGTAAATGCACTTGAATGAAATGTCTTTTTTCAATTTAAATATTCATGGAAGTAGAAGGTATGAAAATATCTTATGTATTTTCATCCTTTTTTTGCAGTATACTGAATATTTTTAAATTGGGAGACTGTTTGAAAGAAAATTAGCCGGATAATTTTTAAGGCAATTCAGATCAATTCGTCGATTGATCTACGATTGCTGTTGCAGGTTCTCGAGTTTTGCTTCATGCTTCGGCTGTTGTTTCCTGACAGACATTAGCTGACATTTGCACTGACTTAATCCTTCGAGTTCTCTGTTAGGTAAAGCCTGATCCCACAGTTGCTTTCTTAATTGTAACTTAATGATAGTTTTTCCAATTGGTATCAAATTTAGCAATTTACTTACTTAAATTTTAAATAAAAAAGAGTTTGTTCGGTGTTTCAATTTTTTAAAATAATCGTGATTTTTACTTTAAAGGATAGTGATGTCTATTAATCTCGAACGAAGAAGAAGACATTGTAATTTGTCTGATAGAAAGGACACCAAAACACAGCTTAGGTGCAAAGAGTGTTCAAAGTATGTATGTCCGAGCCACCAAAAGAGACAGATGTATGTGACTCTTGCTCACACACAAATGAAATTGAACTTGCAAATGATAGTGGCACAGCGTAGCAAGTTTCAGGTAGATCTTTTCTTGTATTTTTATTAAAATTTAATTTATTCTTTGTTTTATTTTTTGCTTAAAAATGACACCCTACATGCTTAGTAACAAATATGCTATGCATTGCAGTACGTGTCATTTTCGTATAGATTCTAAATGAACGATGTACCAATTTTGCGTCCTTAATCGATTGGCTATACGTCCTTGATTTTTAACTGGGCGGTTTTCTAAGGGCGGCCTTTTTTTATTAGAAAATCATTAATAATCTCGTATGCTTCAGTAGAAAGTTTTTTATAACTACGATAAGTTTTCTTACAGAGCTAAATTAGCCATAAGCTAAGTCATCAGTAAAGTTTTTAAGTGAGGAGAAAATGACCTATATACTCTGGAAGGAAAATTAAATCCTTTATGTTCATTCAATTTACCCTCTCGTTTGAAATTCCACAGGGGAAAAATTAAATTTCTCTCACAGTGAAATGAAATTAGATAATGTCCTAAGAGCCTCTCTTTCGATTAGCTTAGTTGAAATTTTAGCTCGGATTTGCTTGACCTAAGATAAAATTCTTTTGAAAATCCTGTGCAATGTTCGTAGGCAATTTAGGAGAAACAATGAAAGGCTTAGAAAATTTTGGGTTGTCAGAAAAGTTCGTGTCAATTCCCAGTAGTTGATCTTTAAGATACGAAAGATGGAAATATGAAAATGAAAGATGGTAAAATTCATCTCCGGCACTTTATGCTTTTCCATTTCCATAAAGAAAAAAGCGTTCACGAATAATCGAAGAAATGTGCACAGTTTATGGTGATGATTCTTTATCCGAACGAGCCATACCGAAGTGGTTCGCTAGGTCCCGAGCTGGAGATTGAAGCCTTATGAAAAGAAGCCATCAGGCAGACTATTTTTCACAGATGATCAAATCCAGTCATTAACTGAGAATAACCCACATTGCATAACTCGAGAATAGGCAGAAGGCCTTGACCTCTCAAAATCCGCCTTTCATGAGCACCTGGTAAAGCCTGGTTTCGTAAATCGCTACGATGTTTGGGTGCCACATGACTTGAGGGAGAAAAATTTTTTGGATCACATTTCCATCCGTGATTTTCTTTATAAATGAAATGGGACGCAAATTGTGATAGGAGATGAGAAATGAATTGCTTACCGAAATGTTCAGAGAAAACGATCTTTGAATAAGGGATATAAGCCTCCCTCAGCCACCCAAAAGAGGGTCTTCACCCTAAGAAATTTTTGCTGTGTGTTTGGTGGGATTGGAAAGTAATTCTTTACTATGAGCTTCTCCCATGAAACCAGAAAATTAATTTGAGAAATACTGCTCACAACTTGACGAGTTGAAACCAGCAATTCAAGAAAAAAGTCCAGAATTGGCCTGCTGAAAAGGAGTTGTTTTCCACCGGGATAATGCAAGACCACATGTTTCTTTGGAAGCCAGACAGAAATTGCTGCCATTAGGGTGTGATGTGATACACCTCCCTCCATATCCACCAGATATTGCTCCTTTAGGTTCCCATTCATTCAGGTCTTTGCAAAATAGTCTTAACGGTAACAATTAAAATTTCTTAGATGACTTAAAAAGATACCATGATGAATTCTTTTCCATGAAACCCCCGCAATTCTGGGAAGAGGATATTTTCAAGTTATAGGAAAGATGGGGTGCATTGTACCACAAAATTCTTCATGTTTGGTTGAAGAAAATGTAAGTGGTTATATTTATTTACCTAATTTCCTTCCTTCTTAAATTTGCTCGAGCTTTTAGAACAACACAATATACTGAACAATAGAATACTAGTTAATTAGTGGAAAAAAACTAGTTTGTGACTTGTACGCACGCTAAAGTACAATTAGTTACGATTTAATCAATATTTTCACTAGCAGTGTAAGTGAAGAAAAATAAGGGATATGACACAGACAGATGTCGAAAATCCTCTAAATTTTCACATTCTGATAATTTACAGAATATTTAAAGTCTGCTCTACCATTGAATTGTAATATTTGTACAATACAATAATTGAATTACAATCACGAAACACGGAGTGTTAATGAGGTAGGCTGAGGACAGTGTCAGTGAAAGAATGTTATGAATAAGATATCATTTACCATGCGAGTAAATATTTGACTCATTTTGTACTAATCACCCATGAGTTCGGATTAATTAATTAGAACACCATCAAAAACTGACTCTTGCATCAGTGAAAGCAGGCAAGTAAATTTCGTTGCGGAATTTTGATTTGTTAAGAGCATATTATAGTCCTTGGAGTGCTCATAAGTACCATTAGCTTCCTAGGCTAAGTCAGGGAGTCAAGAACTCTACTTCAAGTCTGATATTTTTTCACGTAGCTAATACATTTTACTTGTACAGAGGAACCTGGCTGCAGGGCAGAAACAGTTGCACGACAACGCCCAGAGAACTGGAAGGAGAGTGGGTGCCCAAGGACAAGATAGCCTTCGTAGTAGGAACGCAAGTAACGAAGTGGAAGAGCAGGTCAAAACCTCTTTATCTGATGATGACAACGAAGATGGGCGCTTGACACCAGCACAAGTTGGGCCTCTCGCTATAGCATCTTCCAGGCTGAACAGTGACAACTAAATTTCAGCGACACCAAGCAACTCAGCGATCGCTCTCGTAGTACAGTTTCGGTGTTGTGTCTAAAGCAAGTGCAGTTTTTAAATCAATCCCTGAAATTCTCCACTAGTTTTCAATAGTCACATTATTGCACTTGAGGTTGAGTTTAAAACGCTTCTGCAATTGTTTCTACCGAGCCATTGGTTAAATATCTAAAGCTATCGATCTTTCGAGTGAGAGAGTGCTTCATATGTCCTTTTCCTCGAGCTTGATGTATACATTCTTTCAGTAGGAAGATATGCAATGGAAGTATGAGAAATGAAAATAAAATTTTGGACCACATAATAACCCAAATCGTATTAGTTCAAGAGCTATTCATGTATGGAGTAGTTCTTAATAGATATAGTTTTGAGTAAACCTAAACACAATATTGAATGTTGCTATTACTCTATTACATGTTGATAGTAATTAATATTTTTAAAACATCACAAATACAGGAGGCAATATTTCATTATTACTTACATAAAATATATTTATTTGCAAGATGGGGATAAACCAATAATGTACCCTAAAAATCTTGGAGCTTAGAGACAAGATTCTTAGTACAGATAGCCAAATGTAATTTATGACTATTTGAAAAACACACCCATTTAAGACAATTGCATTAGTGTTAAAATGGTTTCTTAGCCATTTTTTAATACATATTTAATACGTTTTTTCTGCGAGTAGTGGTTAAGGAGTAGAAATATCCTTATGAATTCGTTTTTTGAGATATGGATGACGTTCGGTCTACCTGCCTAATCCGAAAAGTCAATGGTTCTATGTAGTTCTATGGTTATAGAGACCTTAGAACCCTTAGCTATACCGTAACGGGGATGGTTCTATGGTTATACTGGTATAGCCCGTAGAGCCCATACTTCTGCCGTAATTCCGTCAAGCTGTGCTTATAAGCTTATTGATTCTTACATAATATTTCAACTGAACAGTGATCGAAAAATTGCAGTGAGTAGGAAAGAGTGCAATGAGATACAACCCTTTCAAGCTCTAAAAAACAATATTTAAAGGCAGTAGAGTTTATGTAAATCGTGGAGCGTAGGATACATGGGGGAGAAAAAAGCTTGAGACCAAAACGAGGGAAACTCTTTGTAAAAAAAACTTGAATTTTTTTTTTGATCTAAGTGACGCGTAATTGCATGGAAATGTCGAATAGGAATGACAAAATTATCTTGGGACAGAATAGTATCAGCTGCGCATAAGGGGGCTGAGGTATGTCTCATGGAAAGAGATCGTCAGATGAAGAAGAGGGACAATAAATCATTAGAACTATAATTCTTATAAAGAAAGTTAGAGACCGAAACATAGATAATTGAGGACCTACGCACCAAATAGGTGAAGACGTCAGTGGCTCGAAATCAGTTTTCTGTTGTACCACTCTTTTCCATCCATTCCGTATCCTATGAGCTAGTCAATTAAGCACTATTACGCCACAGTTGTTCTTTGAAAATGGTGAAACAACCATGAGATTGTTAAACTTTGAGGCAGCGATTACTCGAAACTTTATTTTGGAGTCTACGCCTGTCTGATATGGAGCGCCTCAATTCGCCTTGGGATTTATGTCATTCTAGTATCACGCAATGCCAAAATTGGTGAGACATATGATGTTAAATTCTTAAGATCCCCTCTCATTCACGGTTACTTTGACATAAAATATTGTTATTTGCAGTATCACTAATACGAACTTTCTTATCTGAAAGTCTTGCAATTAGTTTAGGAATACGGACTCGGGAATTATCTCCTATCTAAATTATTATGAGCGCGACAGAGAGACGGACCAAGAAAGCAAGTAAGCGAGCAAACAACTAGGTATTAGCATATTAGAATGGTCTAAGCACCTGTCGGCGGAGTTTGAGCGATATGTGTACATTTAACACGCTAAGAAAAGAATATGTTCCTCGAAGAAATGAAGCTGATGTTAAATTATTATTTTCTTGTGAGATTGTAATCTGAATGGGTGTGAATATGCTTCATGGAAAAGTATGCTGTCTTTTTAAGAAAGTGACTTAACTTTGAAAATGCATAAACTTTTAGGTATTCAAGTTTTCCCAAGACCTCAAAATGTATCAGTGATTTGAGTATAGTTGACATGGAATGAGTAAATTTTCAATGATGTTTACGGCATTGAATGAATTAATTAAATCAGACATCCCTGAAGTAATTACGACAAAAATGAGACTGCGAGAGAGAAAAGTTGAACTATGAATTCTGAATTACCTTGAGACTTGGTCTCAGAGGATTACGAATTAGGGTCCAACAAAGGTCCCTAGTTAGAGGCCTAATTAATTAGGGTCCAAATTAATTCAACAAAAATTATTACAGTAATTAGATGTTGTGCAAGCAGAAGTGTGCTTATGTCAGCGTCGTTCAAGGATAATTGAGTCTCATACTATGTAAAATAAACGAGATTATAAAGGGAAGTGAAAACATGAAGTTGCAATAAAATTCTTTACCTTAAAATATAGTTTTCGAGTTTTATTACCGATTCTTTTTCTTTCGCTAGCGAAATTCAGGACAAACACAATAATGGTTATACTATGGCAAGTTTTGAAATAGTGTCGTTGTTTACCAAAATTTCTATTATAGAGATTGTTGATATCATAGCAGAAAAAACTATTCGTCACTGATTTTTCCTTGTTCAATGGATTTAATAGGCTCACGTTTAAAAAGC
The DNA here is from genome assembly GCA_014899125.1 of Orchestia grillus. Classification (NCBI taxonomy): domain Eukaryota; kingdom Metazoa; phylum Arthropoda; class Malacostraca; order Amphipoda; family Talitridae; genus Orchestia; species Orchestia grillus. Next base: position 20,297 of record VOMN01116489.1, read on the forward strand.
TTTTTAACTTGTGCACTAGAGGCAACGTTTTTCTTTAGATTCTAAATTGTATAAACAGATTGACGGCGTCCCTATGGGTGGGTGTGTTTCCTCTTTTTTAGCTGGAATTTTCTAATATTACCATGAAAACAATTTATTATAAAATTCAGTGGAATTCGAACCAGTTTATGTTAGCGTTATGTAAATGATGCATTTTACTTATTTGCTCCAGGTCAAGTGTTACAGATTTTTATTCTTTCAATTCCAAATACGCCTCTCTATCGAATTTATCTGCGAATTTGAGAATAATTTAAAATTATCATTTTTAGACGTTGTTTATAAAAGCCGGAAATAATTTTTCGATCGGTATCTTTCGAAAACGTACTTTTACCATACCATGCGGGAAGACTTTACTTCCAAACAATTTAGATAAAAACGTTAGGGCAAAACCAATCTATAAAACATTATCACGTTATACTTGTAAAAATTCAAAAGAGGACGTTTTGGGCCCTAGCCCATCATCAGAAAAATTTCGAAAGACTGGTATTACTTGACTGAAACATGCTGGTATTAGTCATAAATCTTGTACTCGTCTCTGTCAATCCCCATTCGTCAATCCGTTCTCACAGAGATTTCGAATGAAACATTAAAATTTCAAATAGGGACTATTCGTTACTAGGTTCAGTCGTTAACTCCACTGATCTTAGAATTTTAGAATCCATTTTTATACGCAAGCAAAACCCGGATCTTAACGACATGCAGAACGCTTATCTCCCTCTCATTGTGGGTTAACTCTTCTTTAGCTTCTTTTATTTTTAGATTCCCTCTAGCGGTCATCAACTTCTCCATCGTTTGATTTCAATTTTTTGTAACCGTTTTTCATTAGCCTCTTTTGAGTGATTAGACTTTGTTGGCATACCTTTTCAGATTTCTGTTTTATTTTTTTAGAATTTTGCTGAGTCGGGCTTAGGCCCGAAACGTCCTGTTTCGAATTTTTACATCTATAACGTGATAATGTTTTATATATTGTTTTTTGCCCTAACGTTTTAGCCAAACCAGGGATAGAATATACAAGTGCAATTGAACACGGGAATAAGATTGGTCTTATTCAATGTCTATTAGATCATGCTTTTAAACTGTGTTCTAACAGAAAAACTTAGCACCGAATTAAATACCTTACGTGAATATTTTAGCATTAATGGATTCCCAATGTAATAAATTGTAAAATGCTACAAAAAGATTAAAGGCTCTAAATTTTTTTGTCACTTTTTTATATGGTTCTGTTCACAAAAAAAAAAACTTTTATATTGCTCAATGCTATGCATCAGACAGGACTTGAATAACTTAATTAAACCGAAAATTAAATCATTGATGTTTCCCATCCATCCTTAAGTAGCAGTTCGGATTGTTTTTCGGAACAATTTCACTATAGGCAGTCTATTCCGTATTTAAGGACTGCGTCCCTGACTATGTTCGCAGCAACGTAGTGTATTGGTTCTCGGGTGGCCACTGTGATGCCACCCGTTATGGGAGGCTAAGCTTCACCTGTGCACGCGCGTTGCGGAACACAAGATGATTTCTCATCGAACTGGAAGACCTTTAGCGTATTCTTCAAATAGCAATATACGCGATCATTCACTTAGTCCGAACACTCATATTTTAAAAAATGATTTAAATGAATTTAACGTCCACATCTACCCATGATTTAAGAACGTTAGAAACCACTTTGATTCACAAGTACATACCTCTGTTGATCAACGGCACCTGTTTAACCCCACTCGAAATATTAACTTAGTTTTCAAAATATTTTTACCCTATAGAAAACAAAAAATAGTGATATTTTTCTTTTGCATTGGATTTTAAGAATATCGTATTCCACTCGTATGTAAATCTGTGTATAAGAGTGAAAGTTGAATTTTTTCAGTGTTTTTTTTCTTTCCTCAGATACTGCTGATGAGTATAGCCATCACTCGAAAGCTCTGTTTTAAGTAAAGAACTGTGTTAAAACTTGATTTTCTACTTTAATTTATCATTCGGGTTATTTCAAAAGGCTATAATTACCCATTTATAAGTCAATTAGACAAATCGTATCGTACAGTATGTGTGTGAATGTAGTAGCTCGAAGGAACATGTGAACACTTGCATCGGTCAGTGAAACAAAAATTGATAATTGATAAAAATGATGTATATACATATCATACTCAAGGCTGAGCCGTGCTCCAGATGTCTGGGATGGTGAAGCAAATCTCATCATTGCATTAGACCGAAGTAGGGCAAATATAAGTTAGAAGCTTAAGTTATTTGCCCATTTGAAAGGAATAAACAGGACTAGCTCGAGAATTTATCTAGTAACACTGAGATTTACTGAAAGTATTCACATGCTATCAGTGATGATGTTTCTACATTGGACATACGCAGGTTACCAAGCTTTTAAATGAGTCCTTTACTCGAACGTACTGCCTTATTTTTGAGTAGACCCATTCTATTGCAGACGTATTACCCTCAACAGTCAGCTTCGAGCTCTCTACATTACTAACAACGATAAAGTGTGCGATTTGAGAGACGTGCAAAGTTAAGCTGATTCTCTAGTTGTGACCTTTTTCAATTTTTTATGGTTTCTTACGCAATTTCGGTCTCACAATTGTGATGTCAATTTTCCAATCTAACGTTTTATTTTCAGCTTCGCAAAAAAACCTTCCAAATATTGAGTGACTTGTAGCATCAAAACCGTACATCTCACAAATGTTCTTACAAGTCATTGCAGTATGGAAGGGTATTGTGCTTCGTGTGACAGTGCTTTCCAAAACCAGCATTATTTTTTCGCTATCAAATTATGGTTATCAAAAACACTGTGGAACAATTTGACGAAAATTCGCTTGAATTTGATTTTTGAACTTATGTAGACTATAATTGGCGTGCTGATTTCAAATCTGTAGTCAGTTTTTTTCTAGCTCGTCAAGTTTTTCTCCCAGGTTACCTACCAGATAAGCAAAATTTCCCTGGTTAGCTGCAATATAACTGGTCAGCCGATTACGCCTAAGCAACCCTGACTCCTTGTGCTATATATGTGATAGTTTCACTATTCCAAGTTAGAGAGCAAACATCAGCGTATTTGTAGAAGAAGCATATTTCGCATATTTTAAAGTGAAACTCGGTG
>VOMN01116494.1:0-22217 GCA_014899125.1 Orchestia grillus
ATGACACGTCCAGCTGCGTATGACACGTCCAGCTGCGTATGACAAGTCCATCTGCGTAGACACGTCCAGCTGCGTAGACACGTCCAACTGCAATCCTCAGTCGTTTCCTTCAACAAGCTCAAGTCAACTGATGGCTTGCAGCTCTCAATAGCTTCACTAATTGCAACGATCTACAACTGCACCAATTACAATTTCCTTGAGAAGCGTTTAGTATCGCCAGCCTCCTGAGCTGACCGACCCATGCTCGAGCATGGTCCCGTTGACCTTATGCAGCTTCATTGATCTCGGTTCGCTATTGTGACTGAGGATATCTTACCAGCCTCTGGACGGTGCAGCTTCGCGCTACCTTACGCGTGTTGTACATGGAACTTCGCAGCCAGATGCGTCGCATCGTGAAAGTACTTTTTCGGGTTTTGTACGTAACTAAAATGAAGTTTTCAGGCTGACCATTTGTTTGATCTTGTTGACTAGCTTAAAATGATCGAGTTTTAAATTGATATGGGGTCGAAATAGGTCGCAATCAAGCAGGTGCAAATGTATTTGATTACCTAACAACGGGTCTGCATAGATGATGATTAAGTAAAAGTTTATCGTTGTACTCGTAATCCTTGGTATCTCAGATCGTGCAGGAAATTGTTCCTTATCAATTCCTTATTAAGTTGTCAAAATGCGCAACCGGTAACACAAGCAAGCCCTTCTTTTCACGCACACCACATTATAATTGACGTAAGCAAAGTTATATCCAGTCAGTATGCGACTCCAGTGGAGCGATATACTCATTTAAAACGTCTTCAATCAACCACTTTACACTATGGTTAGACAATATAATTTTTGTAATGCTCAAATGTTACCATTTAACCGTGCAAATCACGTGAAAGGACCTATGTAATGGCAGTGGGAAAATTAAAGGAATCGACACTATTGTAAACAGTCGATACTAATGAAAAGCACCATAGGGTGTGGCCATAATTGATCTGGGAACATGTATTTTGAGTGCAAGGATCCCTACTAAATATCTTTACACTTTCTTAAACGTCAGAACTTCAATGCAGTCCTAGTCCTACATTTTGTTCGCAATTCATGTCAAACTTGAAAAATTTCCTCTTCGATACCCCGGCATGCTCCAGAGCCCATGCAGTGCCCCTAAGCTGCAATAAATTCCGTCAATCCATTTTCAAACAACTAAGACGGAAAGCAAGAGTTCATGTACATTGAGACTCGCATTGCATCGGCTTCTAGACTTTGTTTTTCGTAGCAGGCCTGAGCACCACAGCAAAGCGAAAGTTTTCCATTCACTTAAGCTCTATTAAGAATATGTCCGAGTACGGCCCGACCAAGACTTTTCCCCGCTGTAAATGAACGGAAGCTGACGCAATAAAAAGAGCACGGCGATGACCAGAGCTGGGAAAAAGCGATGCCGAAACTTCTCGTTTTAATGGAGGGAAGAAAAAGAAGAGGATGCCGAAAAAAAATAGGGTAACTTTTAGGAATGGGTTCGCTTTCAATTGATTGAGCTCGGAACGCGTCAGTGGAACCTAATTAAGTACTAGGGTATTTTTTTATTGCAACAAAAATCCAATTTTCTGGCTTTCCGCGTTTAGAAAGTGTTGAGATATTTTCTATACCGAAGAACACTGAGAAATTTTTGATAAATAGTATGCTAAGGCCACAAGCTTGAATGGACTAGTGAGATGCTCCTGTAGCTGGAATTGAATTTAGGTTCAGTGGCAGCATTTGAGTAATTTTGGTGTTCGACGTGCTTTGTCGGTCACAGTCAGCGTATTCTTTACTTTATGCAATGTATAAGCTTCGTTCTCATTACAATTATTGCCAACCTAATTTCAATTTTGCGGAATGTAATAGTATAGGTGCATGATACATCAATAACCATTCAGTGGGCACGGGATGGGCGATAGAATTAGGTTTATTTACAGTTTGCTATAAGGACTAGCGTTCTTGAAAGACATTGTTAGTTTACTTCAGCTATAGATCAGCCTTTGGGACTTCTATCTTTCGTACCCACTTTACTTTTTTTAAATCTTCACACTATCTTAGCTATCTCTTATTTGTCATTGCTTCCTCTTCATTCAAAACTTGCTGTTTCTATGCTCACGGGATCCTGTGTGGGAAAAAGACCTTGTACCTAAATTCCACGTTCTCTTAATGAAGTCTGTGCTGAATGGTCCCTTCTTTTTGCTTTCGTTAGATCTCATTTCATATCGATGGTTAGCTTTAACCGAATTATAGTTATGATAATAATAGTAAATCGATAAATGCAGCTCAACGTACACCATTTACGACAAAATTGCACTCTGTGTAGTGTAATCATGCGCTTATTTTAATACCCTACCATTCTCTGCTAATAGCTTACATTCCTGCTCGGCTCTCAAATTGGTCGAATTTATAAAGTTTCAACCTGTTCCAGACCATAAAGATCGAGCAGTATGTGTTAGGTTAGGTAAAGCTAGGTTAGATTAGGATGTGTTAGGATAAGACGTATTAGGACTAAACAACCGCACATGTGAGCGTTAATTCTGTGCGTATAGCCGCCAGTGGTTTTTTGGTGGCCAATACATTGAGGAAGGGGCTTGCCATGGTTCTCTCAAGAGCATGAGTTACTTTCCGTTACTTTCTATGAAGTGTGGTTTCTCTAACACGAAATTGTCTTGTTGTTTGTAATGATTTCTAAGAAAAGTTACGCGTAATTTTAGTACATTAAGCGTATTAACAATCTGTTGGGAAACGATCATGTCAAACTTTAGGATAGGGTTACAAAGATTTCTTGAAGTTTCTTAATATTGTAGTAAAATTGGAGACCCGATCTATTATATTTAAGGCTGAGGCATTCATGCTAATTAAGATTGCTCTACCAATATTGCACATCAGGCTCTACAATTCATCCCCTTTCCTAACCCATAAGCCGTGCACCTGCTCTGAATCGAGTGTTTTGTCACGAATCCTACTTTTTCTGATAATGAATATTTGTTTTGAACAGGCGAGGAAAATATTTTCAGTTCATTCTCTACTGAGGTCCGGCCTTTAAAATTTAGCATCGTGAGAGTCCCCCGGTAGCACAACCTGCTTCTGTGCAATCGACGGCTTAATATGTTCGTTTTTGCAAAGAGAGCTGTTCCCATGTCTTCAAGTGCACGAAAAATGTCACATGTTAGCTGAAAATAAACGTGGAACAGAAAATGAACCTAAAACTGAAAAAACAACCCTTTTTAAACCCTTCTTATAAAAACTGAAAATAAACCTGAAATTAACCTAAAACTGAAAATGAACCTGAAAATGAATCTAAAACTGAAAATGAACCTGCAAATGAATCTAAAACTGAGAATGACCCTGAAACTGAAAATAAACCTGAATTGAAAATAAACCTGAAACTGAAAATAAACCTTGTACAGAAAATTAACCAGAAACTGCAAATTAACCAGAAACCTTAAATGAATCTAAATCTAAAAATGAATAAGAACAATTTAGCCTGAAACTAAGAAATGAACTCAAAACTGAAAGTAATTCTTAGTCTTAGAACCTGATAAAATATGGTATAGCTGGTATAAACTTGTCCTATAATCATGGCAGTAATAATTATTATTATTATACCTTTAGTAATGCTGCTACACTTCCAGCCCACTGTCAGTAGAAAATGTTTCGTTAAGCCTATATTCTTATCTACTTATTCTATCACACCTGAGATAAGGGAAAATTATTAACTAAGTGTAAATTGTGAGCTATAACCAATGTGATAGATGGTCCAAGCGTAAAGTTTCATTCTTAAATTTAGTTGAAGAAGTAAATTTCTTACAGCGTAAGGTACAGTACTTAAATTTTCAGACAACCTTGTAACCATTTAGCAATGATACTTGAATATGTCGCTAGATTTCCATCAACGTCGTACACATGTACGACGTTGACATAGTCGTACATAGTATGTACACATGTAATCCGTATCTCCTTCATCGCATTCAAACGTTGAGGCAGATTGACTTTCAAACCGTCAACAAATCATCATAAACTGCTAACCTGATGCTAAAATTTAGCGCATGGGCCTGTGATCTGAGTTAGCAGCTCCCCGTGAAGGTAATTCGACCTGCCCGTCTCCCTCATGCAAAGTTCGGTGTCACATCGAGAGCTTTATGTTGCGTGGATGATGAAGGATCCGAGAGCATTGTCAGAACTGCAGCCAGTCTCGATAGCTCTCTTCCGACTCCACTTAGTTCATTCGGCAACGGAAGCGCTGCATCAGCGACTTGGCAACAGACACTTCCAGCCAAGTCGGGCGCGTAGGGAACACTGGTAATCAGTTTAAGTATTTTGAGTATCTGGCCTGTTTGTTGAATAAACCTGGTAACTCTGTGTTTCACGCGTTCCTACCCCGATTTCCTCGCGTGGCTGGAGTCGTGTGTGAGTTATTTCAGTGGCTTTGTTAAAATGTTTATTGCGAGAACATGTTTTCCGAGAATAAAAATGGTCTTAACGCTTCCCTCGGCATGTTTACTGATGAAAATGTGTAAGTTAGAGACGGCTGTTTCATTTACTTGAGATTTATGGGTATACGAAGGAATGGGTATGTCGTAGCAAGAGATGGCAATGTTAATAGCAAGAACGCGTCGCTTTAGGATTATTTTTGATTAATGATTTCACGAGTTTCTTTGCTCACAGTTGAACATTACAAGAAAATTTGATGAATGAAGTAGGAAATTATCAGTTGACTAAAAACGTCTTAGTGTTTTTGCTTGGCAAAAGAAGTTGATCATATCATGCATTTTATGTGTATAAGTGTACAGTAAAACTGTATATATTTCTTCAAATCGTAACAGAGAGCTTATACAGTACCTGTAAATGCTATAAGTATTTACACAACTCTATCTTTATTGTATTTTGAAAATTTCGAGCTCTGGTTTGGGATAAAAAGTACAGGTAGTTCAGTTAACATTTATATACCATAATATTTAAAAAGAGCAACAAAAGTTATTGAAGACAAGAAAATTGATTATTTAAGAAAACGTGTGGCCCGAAAGTATTTAGCAAGTTAGTATCATATTAAATCATTTTTATTTCATTGTATAATTTGAGTATTTTGTTCAAATTTTTCTAGAAAGCTTCCAAAAACTTTCAGAAGCACATGATACGTAAAAAAAAATCCGATTGGTATAATCTTAACCTCACCAGATTTTGTTGCAGAGGAATGCTCTTTGAGTACTGTGCCAAGAGTCAAAGATATATTCTTCAGCAACTAGTTGGACTTCGTGAAAAAGAATTAACCTATGGGCAAATAACTGGACGTGTTATGGTTCCATAATTAACTGTTGGGTCAAAAGTTCGGAAGCATCGAGAGACTGAGGCAATCTCCATTCTGCCAAGGGTCGTGGCTCCTCACAAGATCACGGGCCGCTCTCGACGCCAGATGCTGCGTGAGGTGACCAATGAGCCCATGACAACCCGTACACCTACAGGAAGAACTGGAGTTACGAGGCGTTCACGCAGTGATACTAGAAAATTGCACCGAAGTGCTCAAAATGCCTTCACTCCATACAAAACTTCTCTCCTTACCGCAAAACATGTGAAGAACCGTTTAACGTTTGCCAAAGACTATCTTGAAAAAGGAATTGAGTTTTAGGAATGGATTGTATAGCCCGATGACAGCAAAATTGAACTTTTTGGCGTAAACGATTCTCGTCGTGCTTGGAGGAAAACAGGGACTGTATATGGCCCCAAGAACACCTTCCCTACCGTCAAGCATGGCGGAGGCAGCATCATGGTGTGGGGCTGTTTTACTGTCCGCGGTAGGGCAACTCCACATCATTAATGGAAAAATTCATAGTTCCATGCAGATTATGAACTCAGGCAGATGCAGTAGCCGAAGCTGATTCCGACCGTAAGAAAATTCTACGGCTGGTGTAAGAAGATCTCTCAGCAATGCATTGACTCTATATGCTGTGAAAACTTCTATCGCTTGTTACCCGAAATGAACAAAAGAATGGCTCAAGAATAAGAAAATAAGGGTCCGTCCGTGGCCTACCCAATCCCCTGACTTCAATCTCATTGAAAATTCGTAGCGAATATTCAAAACTGCTGTGGTCAGAAGGAGTGTAAAGGACCTTGTTGATTTGAGAATCATCTTCATGCAAGAATGGAACAAACTTCTGCAAACGGAGAGTCAAATATTAGTTTACAGTAACAATAATCATCTCCATGCTGTTTTTAAAAATAAAGATCACGCCTTAAAATACTACAGACTTGTTTTTTGTTTTGGCCCACTACTTACTTCCAATAGAGTTTTTCTTCGTTCATTTACTTGTCATCAGCAATTTTTGTTAGATTCTGTGTAAGTATTCTGATGAATATATTTTTTCTGAATTACCTGCACTCCTTACGCCAAACTAGAGGTCGAAACTTTTAAAATACATCAAAGATAGAGTTGTGCCAATACTTATGTCCAGGCACTGCATTAATGGAAAACTTCTAATACAGTTTCTCATTTTTACAATGATGACTTTTCCTTCAATCGTTGTTTCTCAAAAAAATATTTAAAAAAACGATTTCACATCAGGAGCGCCTCCCACTGAGCATCTGAACATATCTCATTATTTCGTCATCTTTTTACATCTCTCGGATAATACTTTAGTTTTACAACACCATTCATCAGCAAATTAACTTTTCATGGAAACATAAAATGAAATGGTAGTCTGGGATACAAACCATCATGTCAAACCATCATGTACTTTCAATAAACGAGCTACTTCGATAAAATGTGTGCAAAAAAATGTTGACTACTTGAAAGTTGACTGACATTCGATAACTTTGTATGCGTCCATAGATTATACGACTAGGCTTTGAAAGATTTAATTGTGTGATCTACGAGACATAGTAACCACCAGTTAACTTCACTCTACATCCATCGTAGACAAGACGAAAGGATTGGACGTAGTTTTGATGTGAACTTATGATCCTGTACTCCAGTACTCCAACACTGCGCGTGACCGAACCTTTGTCTAACGCATGCAAGTATCAGAGTGAAGTGATAAGGTTAATACGACGAAAAGAAAATGCAAAATAAATTTGTCGCGTACAAACACCATCCTCTTCCTTTGTATTATCCCATGAGATGCATTTCCAAAAAGTCGCCAATTTTTATTGACAACATAATTCATAGTTACTACTTTTTAAGATTCTGTTTATCCCTCGAGACGTTGTTTTCTTATGTGTAAAACTTATCACAGCCTATAGTTGCTCGTGGGTGCCAAAAAAACTTTAACTTTAGAAAAAATACAAATTCGTTGTAACATAAATAACAGAGCTTGTTGAGGATGCGTATACGCATTCTAATCATGAGAGTTACTTGAATGGGTCCTCGCTTGTTCCAGATTTCACGCTCCTCTCCGTAATTACCGACGCTGCTGCTTAAATTGCTTCATTATTTGCCCCTCAGAGCGTCAGCGGGGTTTTCAGATTCCCATTTTTGGGCTCCGCGCCCTGGCTTCAGATTGCGAGCAAAAATCTACGGCAGTCCCCGCGATCGTCCTCGCATTAGGCGACCTCCTGAACCCTTCCCACTGATTTATATCGCTCGGATTGTGTTGCTTCTTCTTGCTTACTCCGAGTGGTTATTCCTTTAATTCATTTAGATGTTTTCGCTTCTTTTTGCTTACCACCTATAGTTGTTATTCCTTTATTTAACTTTGATATTTTCGCTTCTTTTTGTTTACCGCCTAGAGTTGTTAAACCTTTATTTCACTCAGACTGTGTTCGCTTCTTCTCAATAACCGGCGAGTAGTTCTTACTTATTTATATCGCTGAGATTGTGTAAGCTTTTTCGCATTCATCGCTGAGTTGTTATGCCTTCGCTTCCATGGCCGTGTGCGCCGCATTTTGGTTTCTGGTGATTTTTCAGATGGGAACAAAATTCTTGCTCCAAATTATTTTCAACGTTTTACTTTTTTTTGCGCAGTATATACTCGATCTAATTCTGTTTTTCTATGAAGACAATCACAATTCTTACTTTCTTTCATTTAAATTTGCTTTGGCCTTGTTCATATTACCTCTAAATCGTTACAACTTTTCGAGTATTTATTTCTGTTCATCGGAGATTAATTTTATGCTTTAAAGGTTTTGTCCTTTCTGCACACTCTAGAAATTTCTAGTGATTCTTCATCGCAATCACCAAACGATGACCTCGACTACGTGGACCAATATTTGCCTTCTTTTGCCCTGACTTTGAGTTCAAAGTCACTATTTCAGAGCTCTTTATTTCGCGATTTCCATCTTTTTGAGTCACTCTTTAATAATCTCTTTGGGTCACCTTTAAGTCATCTCTTTGAGTCACCCTTTAATAATCACTGTGAGTCACCGTTTAATAATCACTTTGAGTCACCCTTTAATAATCACTTTGAGTCATCCTTTAATAATCACTGTAAGACATCCCGAATTCAAAACTCTTGGTTGACTGCCGCTCATGTAGAAGCTTGTGCTCTGAATTCGAAATAAATAATTCGAAGTATATATTTTTATTGCTTCATGCTCTAATCATTCACCTGTACATTCATGAAATACATCTTCTGACAAAATCGGATGAGGCTTTTTATGCCTGATGTCACAACTTACTCCAGATTACTGCAGTGTATTGTATCAAGTTCACCAAAATTTCCTTTTAAGTTTTTGCTAATTGTAGTTTGTTTGAGGTGTTCCCAAGTCCAAATTGAAATTCCCCTTTGTTTTTATCATAAGTTCTATATGAGCGATTCAAGAGCTTTTTAAGGAGTTCTTAAAACTAAAGAAAAAAACTCCTTGATTACCATGGAAAATATTCAATGAGCTGTAAGCTTAATAAACATTCGTTACGAAATGGAAACATAAATTAACTGATCGTGAGGTCTTAAGCCTGATTTTAATATATATTCTTCCTTTATAAAAACACCCTACTCTAAATATTAGTATTCCAAAAAAAATTTGCCGGCCTCCAAAGAACTAACCTCTAAGCCTCCAAACTGTGACGCTTTCATTACTGCCTGAGGTCATATTTTTTTATCTGTTCAAGCGTGAGGAGCTGCACCTTAGTCTTTTAGGAGAGGATTAAATTTGCAGGGTACATGTTGTACTGATTACCTAAAATTTATGCATTTGTTGGATAATAATTCATTTTTAGGACTGTTTATATATGATTTACATTGTTTAAGGTCGCTATTTTTTTACTAATGCACAGTATAACAGTGCGGATATTCTTATGGAATATTGCTTGTTTTTTAGTTGATTTTAATTTATTTAGAACAATTCAAGAACGTGAATGACTTCTCAGAACATCCAATTAGCTAAAAGTATTGATTTTTTAATCCTCAACACATTATCTAATACCTGAACTCTATTGTTTTTGGTTAATTAAACTAAGTAAGTTGGAAACACATTCCTAATGTTCGAAATTTACGATGATTCAATAAGAAATTTTATCAGAATTCTTCCCGTAGAAAATACGTGATGAGAGGGTTAAAAAATTTCACGAGTACAAGAATAAAACTATTCTATGTAGGTTCAAATGATGCATCTTCTTGTTTATTTTATCAACGTCTTTTCTACTTCAATATTTCTCTAGCGCAGCTGAACTTTTTACTGTTATCTTGAAACTTCCTAATCAAATGGTGTAACATTAGCAGCATTGCTATGATGTGTCAAAATCCCTATTGCTCTCACGCACATCATGCGGATATCAACTAATGCACGAATGTCAGTGTATCTTTATTATAATTAAACCCGATTACAAGGTAACTAAAGTTAGTGACAAATATCTAATGGTAAGACTGAATTGCCGCAGTACTTTGGACGCTATGTCACTTATTCAGTACGTCATATTTCAATTGGTTTGTATATCTTGTAAAAAAAACTGCACCACCTCAGCCCCACTTACCACCACGCTACACTGCACCACTTCAACACCACGTCCTACCATACAGCACTGTACTACTTTAGCACCACGTTCCACCATGCAACACTGCAACACTTAGCACCACGTCCTACCACGCAACACTGCACCACATCAAAACCACGTCCTACCATGCAACACTGCACCACTTCAACACCACGTCCTGCCATGCAATACTGCCCCACTTTAGCACCACGTTCCACCATGCAACACTGCACCACCTCAACACCACGTCCTGCCATGCAACACTGCCCTACTTTAGCACCACGTTCCACCATGCAACACTGCACCACCTCAACACCACGTCCTGCCATGCAACACTGCCCTACTTTAGCACCACGTTCCACAATGCAACACTGCACTACTGCACCACTTCAGCACCACGTCCCACCCCCATAGCTACCGCATCTCTGCATCGTCTGTACATCGTTTCTACATCGTCTCTACATCGTCCTTCTTATCGTCAATATCGTTTGTACCCTTGCTCTTTAATCTAGCTCGAGACAGACGGTAACGACCAAACTTTCTACAACATTCGGATTACATTTACGACAGCCGTTCGTTGTATATACGCCCCTCCACGGCTGCCGTCAATTTAGGTCATTGGAAGTGATCGCTGCAACGCACCATATTGGATCACTGCTCGTAAACACGAGAATTTATTGATTGATTGCATGAAATACATTTTATTTCAGGAATCGTTTCCACAATGAAAAAAATAGTCGGAAGTATTAGAAGTAAATTTAGTGCCGAAGAATAAATGCTTTTGTAGTATCGTTCTCACGTCTTTTCTTCTTTTAGAAGTAGTGGTAATAATAAGGATGGCAGCTCTACAGTTACTCAGATTATCTCACATTGAAAGAGACGGGAGCATTTAGTTTGCACTTTGAAAAATGGGGAATCTAAGTACATGGTGTGTTCCCACACAAGATTCTCTGCGCATAGAAATAAAAGGTTAAGAAGGAACAAAACGAAAAAATAAAGAATACGCAGCAAAGAAGGTGTGAAATGGAAAGAAGTGAAGTGGGCACGAAAGTTAGAAATCCCAAAAGCCTAGCTAAAGCAGAGGTAACCTAACAGTGTCCCCTGGGGGCGCTAGTCCCCATTACATAGAATAAACAAACCCAACGGGCCTAAGCCTATTGGCTCTGGTGCATCCTACGCCTCCTGAAGGGTTTCCTTCCTCTAAAGTCCTTGGAACGCGTCAGCTCAGGATGCGGGCGGCTGAACATTAAATGGGACATTTTAATAAGAATTAAAACCGAAGAACGATGCCTGAAATTCAACAATCCAATCAAATGCAGAACATTGAAATTTCGTCATAATGAAATAATTCAATGAATAAATCTACACTTGGATTTCAATGCCGTAGAGTGTTGGCTATGTTTGATTTTAAAATGATACGAATGACTATTCTTTATACATGTATAATTTCAAAAATCGGAACTTGACTTCAGTGGTTAAGCCAAGCTTCTATTTTCCAAGAAATTCTTTTTCCATCAGCAGAAATAATTAAATACCGCAAACCATAAAATCAGTTCAAACCTCACCGGTCGATTAACTGCTCTCCAGCTGGTGACTTCCCAGAAAATGAAATAAGAAGCTTTTTATTTCGAAGAAGTCCAAGATTTTCCAAAAATCCCTCACACTAACCTGTGCGTGGTGTCTCGGACAAATGCGGGAGTAGCTACTCATGACATCACAAGGTGCTCTTTAACACTTTAAGTGCGGTTCTCCACACAGGTAAAATTTCATGTTGGCAATTATTTCCGTTGCGGATGTAAAAATGAAGGATTTTGTTTTCACAAATTTGGTTAGGCTATTCATTTTCCTTCTAATCTAAACTAGCTTATTCAAATAATGAACACAAATTTCATGAACACTTACAAATTTGTATTCCTATGTGTTGGCCCTTTGGTTACGTTAGGTTAGGTTAGATGATCGCGTGACCACATATGGCCACGTCGCGCTTAAAGTGTTAAACTCGATAAAATAGGCGAAAAACAAAAATTCTTAAGCGTAGTTGTTGGAATTATGTACTTTCTAAAAGCATTAGTGACAAAAATCGATCATAGGGGCAGTCATTGAAATTAGGTATATTGATGTGTGTTTTGCGCATCCTACAAGTGTGTGCTCTCAACCCATGAAATATGACATATTGTATTGATGTCATCGTGTGAGTGGATCGTTGATTTAATATTTTCCTTCACACCCAGTAACTCTCTTTTTTACGCCTGTACTAGTGCAAAGTTCACATCTCTCAAACATTGTCCTTTCGATCACCAGGAACACCCCATCAAGACTCTAATTTTTCTATTCTAAGCTCGATGAGAGGCGGGAAAAAAGTTGATTCAGCTGCTACGCAAAATTCGTCCCCACTCGTACGGCCCAGAGACTGGACCATCTGATGCTCGCCTGAACATACTGTAGTTTCGTGAATGCAAACTTAGTATTGTGTGTTCTTGTCTAAAGCTCACCACGTCTCTATGATTTAATTTAGCTCGTTTATAAGATTTAATTTCCGGTTAATCTTTCACGCAAATTACATCTGTTCATTTGATCGAACGTTGGATGTGTTTCTTGAATTTTGAATGTAATAACCGTAAACGGATTTATGTAGAAAAATCGGGTTTTATCTTCCGTGAACAAAAACTACGTCAAATAACATGCTAAAGAACAACTCTGCACTGATATGTGGAACGAGAACGGAAGAATGAAAGGACTCCAATAAAATAACACTCTATTTTTGATGGCGCCTTCATTCCCAATTAGCTTTAAGCCCATTGCATGCACAAAAAAGTGACGTATTTTGGATGTACAGCATATCTCATTTTGTACGCTTTACGATACTATGCCTAACCTAACCTAATGATAATAAAGCTAACTTAACATATTGAGCATCAGTACGTGTATTTCAACGCAATTCTTCATGTACCATTTAACACATTCAACTCGAACGAAGACTGGACTCATTTCAGTTTCTATTTTTTTTCGTAGACATTAATCCGATATCAGATACCTTCCATCCACAGCACACGACCTACATTCATGCGTTAAGACTTGGAAACAAAGACATGTTTGGAATCCATTCAAAAGCTCATCAGGGGAATTGAGCTTAAAGTTGCCTCGCGCGTCTCATTTCCATGCGATTAAGCAGCCTCTGAAACATTTGTTTAATTCTTCGTATGCCATCCCGGAGATGGAGATTAAATCTTCGCTACTGTGCGAGTGCTGAGCTCAGTGCTCCTTTTGGTGACGTGTCTTCTAAATACACGCCCTCGTAAGCTCAGAAAATCCAACCAGTAACGGTGCATGAATTTTGTGAATGTCGTTTAAGTTTTTTAGCTTTGATTTAGTTCAATGAAAATCGAAAATTTACTTGACGTAATTTTTTTTTCATGTAGGTGAGTTTAAGCATGGTGATGCATCAGCAATGAGTGGATACAGTATTCAAAATTGTAGAGATAATTTGTAAAATACGTATTGGTTGGATGTCACACCGTAGACTTTGTTTTGCCTATATATTGGTTTAGGTAGTTAAATGTTAATGTCATAACCGTAGACTTTATTTTACTTATTTATTGTTCGAGGTAGTTAAACATTAGATGTCATATCCGTAGACTTTATTTGCCTTCTTATATAGGTCGAGGAAGTTAAATGTTGGAGTTGGCACCTTAGACTTTATCTAACTTCTCGCATTGGTTGAGGTAGTTAAATATTAGATGTCAAAGCCGTAGACTTTATTTCCCCAATCTTATTCCTTGTATTTGTTTTTATGAACGAACTTATCATACACACGTCAAAAATCTATGCGACTGACTATGTTGGGATTTTCAGTATTGAAGATATTGACACAGCTAACTCAGTAGAGGAAAGATAAATCTGGAAACCTTTCGAAACCTCTTTTTAACATGATTGACTAGAAACTACTATTAGAACATATTTAAGAAAACTTGCAGCCGTTATTATTATTTCCAGATAATATATATTTCTCCAATTCTTTAATCATGAATTCATTGCTGTGTTATGAGAAGATCACATTATGATATAGTAACTTTCACAAATGGATAGAATTAAATTATGGTGAAATCATCCTCTTGAACGTAATCTCATTTTTAAACTTGGAGTGCAGTCAATTAGTTGAAGACGAACTTTAAAACCAGAAGTCCCGATATTAAAATGTTCGGTTATTGGAAGGAAAATTGTTAACCATAATGGGATAGAAGAAATAGCGAAAAGATCAAAACCCGGATTTCTAAGCCATATTTGTCTGCCTGAATTAGGACAAGCATAACAGATATCATAATATGCATTAATAAAGAAGTAAAATAACTTCGGTAAACTCAATTTGCACAGAAATTCATCCATGCAGACTCTGTAATTCGCTCACCAACAGTACAAAGAAATACTCATTTCTCGCAGCGGTGCTGTATGCACGAGGGGATTTAGACGCTGTTGAATTTTCTCAAGCAAATTTTAAAACTTCTTCACTCTGAAAATGAAAATTACGGCAGCAATTTCAACTAAAACTATGAATGTTCAGCGCACATTGTATTTTCCTCCATAGTTCCAATCTATTTCGGATGGTTTTATGGACAAAGTTTTCGTTACTAAGTTCGAAAAAACTTATTAAATGAATTTCGAATTTTTACTTGCTATTTTACGTAGAACATGTATTTTTGCGTTTCTGATAGCATAAATTTTATTTCCCGGCGATATTTTATTTTCAAAGTCCCAGCGAGCGTAGCGCAGTCTTTTGAAGGGATGCCCTGTGCTGCTCCTCAGATTGTTTAATCAAACTTGTGCTGCATCAAGGGACTTGTCTGCTTCACACAGAACTGCTGTGCAAGCAATTTATTCAAAAAGTTTTTTGGGAAAACAACCCAGTAATGACATTGCTTGATCAAAAAAAGATTACGTTACGGTAAAGGTTACGTGTTAGGTTACGCAACGGTTACAGTGGGCTACAAGATTATTCGGGATACTCTGGAAACGATTACGGTCATTTTTTATGCATAAATGACGTTCATTTTCAAGCATCCAATCGCTGCCTAAAGATAAAATGTTATGATGAGACTTGCCGTGCAGAAATAATTGAGTTCTTCGGGAATGATTACAATAATTGCTGAAGAAATCTGAGACTGATTCCGTGTAAAAACAGCATAAGACCGACTATAAAGCAAGATCAAAATTGTCTCGTGACATACAAAAAAATTTGTATAGTGGTACAGGAAATCTTCACATCGTGAAATGAACCCTGGACTTTGAAAATACTGCAAAGTTCTGAAAATTACCTCTAACTTCCAACAAGACCAAATGTGTGCGGTGGGGCATTCAATAAGACAATGATTCAATACGTACATCAGGATAGTGACCATGTAGTTCAACAGGTACAGTCGCAATGGTCTCCACGTCTTCTCGAATCTGCAATGGACGCTTTTTTGGAAATGATAAATGATGAAGAATAGGGAATGCTGCCTTTTAATCTAAAAACTTGAGGGCAAATATGCTTTGAAAAATATGAAATTCGCATTTAGGGATGAAAGAATCTTCTTATATGATGCAACAAAATGTTCACACTACAGTGTTCCCAAAGAATGTTATTTGACAATGATTGATCATGAACTTTGCAAGAACTATCTTAAAATTTGATATTAATGAAGAAGCTTACGCGTTTACGAGAAAGTAGGCGTATCTTACAAGAATATGCGCGATATTCATGAGCCTAGGTTACAGAGTTATATCGCTCTAGAGATCCAGTTATTGCCCGGAATCAGGACATTTTTCCTCTTGTATTTTTCTTTTGAGCCCATGAGCAGCCTAACAGTTTCAGTATTTTGAATGCGTTACTCGAGCGGCAACAAGCGTGCTCTTTTGATCATTGGCAATGGGGTTCGCTAAGCTGGTGTAAATAAACAATCTACACACTTGAATTGAAGCACTTCAAAATTGAAAATTCTTTTGCCTCCCTGTCTAAGATAAATAGACGGTATCATAATCTAAAAAGATATATTTCCTCCTAAAAGAATTCAAACACACTTCATATGTGACCCCCTTGTCCTGGAGCTGCAGACCGCAAGCGCTGTACGGAGAAAAATGAATAAAATGTGCCTTTGGCATCATGTCAGTTAATGTCATCAAATGTCATGCAAGACCCGCCGGCCTCGAGGCTCGACCTGACCTCTCCCGAAAGCTTCCACTGCCGGCCTCTGATCTCATGATAAAATATTCTGCCATTTCTCCAACTTGAGTTCGTTACAAAGCAGGAGAGAGCCTTCTCTGACTCGCAACACACAGAGGGCAGTCTT
Organism: Orchestia grillus; assembly: GCA_014899125.1. NCBI lineage: Eukaryota > Metazoa > Arthropoda > Malacostraca > Amphipoda > Talitridae > Orchestia > Orchestia grillus. The sequence continues at coordinate 16,225 of VOMN01116494.1, forward strand.
CCCAAGCACTGAAAATTCCCTTAAGCAAACACTTACAGCAATGTTAGTGCTGTATTACGTGACGCACTGACAAATATTTTAAAGGTTGTTCTCTTTGCTGTCCGGATTTCGTTTATGTTAACGTGCTTATATTTGGAAGAGTATTTGCTGATCCATTTTGTGCATGCAGTCATGAAACTTGAAACTATTTTGTCAGGACTGAAATTTTTCGTACCCAGGAGCAATGTTACTTTCAACGTGCGATTCCCTGCTAGTTTATTTTGGGGTTCTTCCTCCAAATTTAGAGGACGAAAGATGTAGTTTTTCTCCAGTGCTTGACTCTCCGCCCAAGTTCTGCCTCGTACTATGAATCTAAGCGACCCTGTGTCATAATTCACAGCTCGTTGATACACGGTGCTTGTCAGCACCTCTTTAATCTGCCCTCTCCTTATCTCATCGCCCAGCCTCTCATTTATATCGCTGTGTTCATGAGTCCTTCTGTCTATTCCTTAACCTGCCCCTCTCCCCGTTTATCACCCTGCCCCTCTCCCCGTTTATCACCCTGCCCCTCTCCTCATGTCCACGAGGTCCGTAGACCTCCACTCTTCCATTGTCCATAGGGAGCAAATAAAAATCAGCGAAGCATGAGAAGGACAGTTTGCCCTCCGGAGCACCTCTGGAAACAATAGAGTTCCTGTGACAAATGACTCGAGGTAGACATTGCTGTAAATACACGGGGACTTGGCCAGACAAAGGGAATCGTGTTATGTGCTTGAGCATTCGAGGATGCAGCTGGGAGATGAGAGCGGCCTTTCAATCTCCCCTTGTTACTGAGAAGAACTGGTTATACTATCCGTTTGAAACCTGGCTTCGAAAATGATCATGCTTATCGAAGTGTACAAAGGAATACAAGCGTTGCGCTCAAAAGCTGTTCCGTGAGCATATTCTCGCTAAGCACATGAGAATAGTCGCAAAATTCACCAATTTCCTTTCGAAAACGGGTTGTGAGTTGGCGCGGGGTGTATTGGAGATGGATTTTATCTCGCCTGTATAATTTTGCAGTGTCGGTGCGAGTGAACGGAGTTCTTTCTTAGGAGTATAATTTTCGTAATGCTAGTTTTGAGTGATTTTCTGCAGTGACATCGTATAGTGAGCAATGGTGTAATTTCATGAGCGGATTGCGGAGAGAATTAAGTGCCAATCTGTTACCCACTTTCACGCTCGAATAATTTTCTTGAAATAAATGTATGCATATTACATTCAAATTCCGTAAAATACTGTGAAACACTACTGTTATTCGGTGATAAGAATATTTTTAAGTAAGATAATTTGTTTCCGTGTTTGAAATATGAGCTTGAGTAATAAAGGTTCAAGGTGCCATTTATTTTCTTCAATAGTGTTACATTGTAAAATTCTCCCCCGACTTGTTTAAAATCACCCATTTTAATATTGCAGTCTGTGATTTCACTCCTGCATCACTGCATATTTTTTGTCATAAAAATAAAATTCATGCCGCGCATTTAACTTCAACACGAGACATAACTACTCGAAAAAAATGAAATTTTTTAGTCTTACTCTCGAGTCCTAATTGCAATCAGTACGTGCCTTCGATGAACGATTCGATCTCAGCACACTGACCAAGCTAATCCTGAGATGATATCTCCAAAATTCTCCGTTGAAACATCGCTCCACTGATTACACTCTCAAACAGTGATGGTTTTCCTGCCCAGGGCATTTTCCGCAGCCTCGCGTCAACTGTCATTTCTGTCGGTGCGACCCCGCGAGCTGCGCTACATGGCGTTAGTCCTCCTATTTTTCTCGAGAGGCTTAGGAGGGAAGTGAATATTAAACACAAGCTCCTCCGGAAAGCCGTCTTTTGTGCACGCTAAGCCTTCAGCGAGAAGAACTTCCGCTCGTTCTGAGACACCCGCAAGGAAGTGCGGACTGTTAGGCCTGGCTAGCGCGGCCACTTGAACGAGCGCCGACTCCCTGCAACGGCCTGCCGTGCCCAACTACTGGCACGTCCTTCCAATCTCTATCATTACTATCCTTCTCAGAGTTTTGTATTTTCACGTGCGTTTGTTAGTGTGTTTCCGCATGAGGATCTATTGCCTCCAAAAGGGAAGTCCGAGACGAGCGATGTTTCAAGCTGGCGTTGTTTCTCGAAAAGATAAACGCGAGTTTCTTGAAGCCTGCTCTAGCATTTCGTTACACTGGAATTGTGCGACTCCTGATAAGCCGTACACTCAACTACAGTGTTCTTATACTGTGGACGCATAACTTCCTCAAGTTGAAGACATTTTTCGAAATTTTGACCACATTCGACGAGTAGAAAATCTAGTACGATCAAAATACCGTCACTCGAATCTTTATCGCATCTTTCTTTTGTGAAAACATATTTTTGAAGTATTTGGCGTGAAATTCGAACGTAATACCTTTTAAAACCCTGCAGAATGATTTGTGACTCTTTGTAATTCGTTAAATGAAAAGCCTGATGAATATACATAACATAAATTTACGTTCAAATCACAAGCCTTTCTCCGCTCGCTGAGTTATATTCCGTTCAAATATTCATCATTTCTGAGTACGACGGAACTTATTTGGAGAATTGCGCACAGGCTTTTCCAAGGAATAGCTCTCGACGGGAGAACTCCATTGACTCTTAATGGACTCAGCGACAACACTCACTACTAATGGAAACTTGGAGATTATGTAGGGGGATGACCGGAGCCTCTCTTTCTTGTTAATGGCCCTCACACTTTTATCAAACGGCTTCTGGATCTTCAGGCGAGCTGGAAATCATAGACTAGAACAAGGGGCCACTGTAATTTGTGTGCTTTGCATAATCGCTGAAGTCAAACAACTTAGAAAGAGGCTCGTCTGGCAATAATTTACACTGTAACTGTGACGTCTTCTGTTGAATAACTCTTTGAGCAAAAGATGGCCCGCAACACAACGTGCTGCTGTGCCTCAGCGATGTTTTGGTCAAAAAAGTCTTTAACAGGGAAATAATTTATTTCGAGCATTCCGTATGAGGCTTTCACTGTTCAAAGGGTGTTTAATCTCATTATGAGAAATAAAAACTAAACAGGTCTGTGATGGGCTCAATATTTAATCTTGTTGCGGTACACCAGCAGAATAAGCAGACTCTCAGCATTACCTGTCTTCTCTAAATTTTTAATCGGTTCCATTCGTAAAGAAATGTTATTTACGTCAGAGGGCACGTTTCTGAAAAAAAGAGTGAAAAGTTGGTGAAAATGTTGTTTTCCATTTTCTAAATTTATTTTTTAGCTGTTTTGTGGTTATTGATACCTGTTTTTAATTCTAAAATTTATGTTTTGGAAAAATTAAATTAGGTTGCATATGAAATAGTTAAGTTTTTGCTAATGTTTCCCTTAACCGGGCATACGATAAAAAATTGAGTTGGTTTGTTAGGTTTGTTTATCGTATGCTATGGGGCCTAGCGACACCAGGGGGCCACTATCCGGCAGTCTTTAGGGACTTAACCTTTCGTGCTCTCTTTACTACTTTTAATTTTCATACCTTCTTCGTTGTCACTTTTTTGTCTTTTCCTCCTTTTTATACTTGCTGTCTCTTTAAGCAGGGTATCCTGTGTGGGAACTCACCTTGTGCATAGGTTCCCCGTTTGCTGTAGTCTATACTGAATGGTCCCTTCTCTTTGGATGTGAAATAGTCTAAATCACTGGTGTACCACATTCGCTACTTTGCAAATTTTAAAATCATGTCCATGTAGTTAATCAGTTCGCAAGCAAACATTTCCGAAATTCAAGGCCAATCGATAATTGTATTATTCAATGGTAAATCGGTACACAATTCATTCAATATCTAAGTATTCTATGAACATATGAGTAAGAAAATGATTCATAAGAATATTAAAACCTCAAAATCAGTATCAATTGATTCAAAATTTCCGGAGACTTTTTAATTCTTGAGAGGTTTATGTATTCCATGGTGCAAAGCTTAACGGAAACAACATACGAGACAAAATTAAATAGGTTTGATGCTAGTGAAGTGATTGATTGTAGGTTATTCATAACAGCTTCTGGTTGTTAGGATACTTGTCTGTGAGACTTACACTAACATGTGACTAGATCGTTTTGATTCAAACAGATTAAATTGAATAACATAATGCTATGACAGGCTTAGGTTTGACGTACATCGCGATGATTCAAACAGCTTTGAAATGATAACGCACTGTTTTTGCGGCTCTATATTTGACATAAATCGCGATGAATCAAATAGCGCAGAAGTGAGACACGGAGTGCTGTTATGCTAGGCGTATATGAATCAATTAAAATATATGATACTCGTGCTTCACATTGAAAAGGGTAGTTTTTCCATGAATGCTTCAGAGTTTTTTATATTTATCCCAATCTCTGAAGTAGTTACACACCTCGTCTTCAGGGGAACGAAATCTGCATACGCACAAGCTATCGGCTTGAAAGCAGTATCCTATCTACAGACACTGAAAAAATTTCTGTTTTTGACGCCATGTTGCGTTTAATTTTCCTCTCTGAAGAAAGACCTCGGAGTATCGGACAGAGGACCTCTAGATCGAGAGGCGACCAGGCGGTCGAATTCGCTGTGGGATGCTACACATTTACTAACGTGAAAATGATTTCATTCCGATGAAAGGCTTTACTCAAAATTAGAATTATCAAAATAAAATGTTCCCAAACCTTAATTAAATCTAAAAGCTTGTACGAAGTTTACAAACTTCAATAAGGCCTAACAGCTGAAAGTCCAAAAATTTTAATAAAATCTTAAAACTTAAACTACAATAAAGTCCCTAAAAGTACAGTGAGCTTCCTAAAACTCCAATGATGTTCTTAAAACTACTTTGAAGTTCTTAAAACGACAATGAAGCTCCCAAAACTGGAATGATGTCCCTAAAATTACATTAAAGTCCCGGAAGCTGTGTGCAATGGAATTGATAAAACTAAAATGAGTGTTCAAAATCCTACAGAGTTACGAAACTCTCAAAAAATCCGAGAATTTCCAAGAAATTCCAAACTCTTAGAAAATCCCAGATCTTTAAAGCAATCTTTCAACTTTTGAAAATTCCCAAATTCCCAAAAAATTCAAAAACTCTGCACAATCCGGAGCTCCTAAAAATACCCTAAGCTCTTAAAATGTATATTAATTCTAATATAGCCTAAAATTTTCAATTAAGACCTTAAGCTTCAGCTTACAAATTATTTCTCACAAGTCGAGGACTACATACAAAGCCTCAGTCTCATTAGGTGACGCGCTGCGAAACTTCCGATGGAGGAAGAAGGCGCGAACGTTTTGTTAAAAACAAGTCAAAAAGGCCAATCGAAAAAGCCAAGACAGGATGATGAGAATAATGTCGAATGTAAAATGATCTCACACATACAGAAACGAAAATTGCAGATACCCAAAATTTTTATAGTAACTCGTTTTGAATTTGTACCATATTCCATCATCAAAAACCTCTTGTTGAGGGTGGATCATTTTCTTTCCAAGGATTAATGAAGGTCGAAAAATCTCTGCCGCTGTCCGGCTTCTCCGAGTCTACAAACATAAGAATGGCACTTCTTAAATTTGTACTACAGTGTATTGTCATGATACATGATGAGCACATTCCACTAATTGTTCCTACGCAACTAAACCAAACGGAAATGTAGCATAAAATCAACATTCAAAGCGACGAGAACAAGGAATTGGCACTACACCTTCAATTCACCACATTCCAACATTTCTCGGAGGGTACTGCCATTTTCACTTAATGATTTGACGATGTGATCATGGTATTCGTTCGTCGCTGGCTACAGATGTTGCAGCTGCAGAGTGTCGTATATCGCTGCAGCCACGCAGCTGGCCGCCGCTAAACGCTTGCTGAGACAATAGCCTCTCGTGAGGTACGGCCCTGGCGGGGCGAGGGGTGTGCTGGGTTTGTGTGTTTGGTGGCGGGGTGTGTTGTGAGGGGTGTGCTGGGTGTGCTGGGTGTTGTGAGGGGTGGGCTGGGTTTG